>PVJH01015291.1:0-54068 GCA_004026705.1 Nesogale talazaci
GGAGATGCACCCTAGAAGACCCTGCGTGGAGTGGGAGGAAAGCATGGTACCAAACTGCAAATCATAAGAAAGAAAAGAAAAAAGGCCAGGCTTACCGGTCCGATAGAGGCCATGCCTCTGAGGCTAGGGTCTCTAAATATCACAGTCACCGTTCATTTCACTGATCTCACTCCCCTGCCTCAATTTTCAGTCCAGTAGCAGATGGGTCGTTAAGAGGGACACGAACCAGGGAGGTACTCGTATCTCTGAAGCATTAACCATTTGAGATCAAGTGGGCAGCACTGACCCAGGGACCAAGCTCAGAAGGGTGAGAAAAGAGGAAGGGTTAACAAGGGAGAGAATGGGTCAGTGAGGTTACATGATGGGGAGGGCAGTGCCTGACGGGAAACAGACTCACTGCCATTAAGTGGAAGCTCACTGGCAGCAGCGACCCTATAGAGAGAAGTGAAACAAACAGCTGAGGAATGAAAAGGGATGATGATCAGCTCTACCCAAACTGGAAACATTGTAATAAGATTCTGTCAAACTGCCCTTCGACATGACTCTCTCCGCCCACAGCCCCACTGGCAAAGCCTAGGTCCTCACTGTTTCAGGGTCTTATCTTTCAGGATGTCAGTGGATCCCAGTGCCCAGCTCCTGGGCACTTTGATGTTCATGTCTTCTGAAGAGGCTGCACCCGCTTTCCTGTGGTTCCCTGGACACTTGTACTTGGGGGCAACAACCTGCTGGCCAGGAACTATGGTCGTGCCCTGGCCGCTACCTGAACACTCAGTGGTTGGAATCCACTAGCTGCTCTTCAGAAGGCGTTTGCAGACAGACTGCTGATCTCTTTGGGAGTCCCAGGGGGGCCATCTACTCTGTCCTATAAGGAGAGACTTGCAGGCTGTGGGTGGGTTGGTCTGGCTTTTATCTGCTCATCACTTTTCCTCATTATCCTGTTCTCTTCAGAATCTTCCTTTAAATCAATATTTTTTTAAGGCATCAAAAATGATCAATCACTTCCTTGGAATATACGCTTCAGATGCTCTCTCCCTGCTGGCCACATGCCACCTGCTTTGGCTAATGGTGTCTTTCTGGTTGACCCACATTTAAAGTTCCCCAGAAAGTGACACCCCTCACCTTCCCCTTTTCAGTCTCTGGGCGGGAAGAAAGGCTTCCTCTCCCCAGTCTGAGAAGTGCTGCTCCGGCTTTGAGTTTGGGGAGCTTGGTTTGCAGCCTTAGACTTAGCTGAAATGGACAGGATAGTTTTATGGATGGACTTTTCTTTCTTAATGATTTCTTACCTACTTCACTACTCCAACCTTCCTATCCTGAGGCACAAGTTCACACCCCAAACCTCCTGACACAGTCTGCTGTTGGTCTGTTTGGGGATATTCTCTTCTGCTATGTTACCCTGTATATTCCCGAGCAAGGTCACATGTTTTAATTATAGCCAGTGCATAGCACATCCTGGTATCTGGTCAGACAGGTCTCCCATTTCAGCATTGTTCTTGTAATTTGCAGTCACCTGCAAGTATTTTTTTTTTTTATTGTAGGTGAGTGGCAGTAAAGAAAGTGGTTCTAAAATCTACTGGCTACCCCATCCACAGGGTACCCTGGCACTGTCTAGAGGAGGCAGGCAGGGTTCTTAGGAGGCTACCTTGCCCATCGAAGGCTGTGGTGGGATGTTTGCCTGTCTGCATGACCACTCCGACTTCCACCTGGACCACTTCTCTGCTCTGAGGGAGGCTAGAAAACACATTATCAAGATATCTGGAAGATGATGGGGCTGGGGTACTAAAAGGACCAGGGACAGTGGAGGTTAATGCCCAGCCTGCTAGCCAGGTCACCAGGACTGCAACTGGAGCCAGAGCAGTTGATGTTCCCCACTATGGCTGGCTCACCTGAGTCTTAGCAGTGGCAGGTGTGGGGCCCAGCTGCTGGGGACCTGAAGAAGGAACCTGGCACTTACCTTTTGCCTACTGCAGTAGCTATGGGGCACATTCTGGGGAGTTGGGGCTGTTTGTGTGCACAGGTGTGAATATGCAGGTATATACAGATACATGCATGTGTTGATGCAAGGAGGCACACAGTATGGTCATTGGGGTGTCTCTGCTGGCTTCCCTCCAGAGCAAGGGGGAAGAAGGGTCCATCCCTACTGCTGGGCACGGGGAGGGCCTGGGGAGCCACCAGATGGACCAGCAGCCACTGTTGAGGGATGATTAGCTGGTTTATGGGACTAGGCGCCTATTAGGTCTGCCCTAATCCTGGACTTCCCAAGAGCCCGTCCTGTAGGGTACATTATGGCTTAGTCTATTCATACTAATTATAGGCCTCTGTGGGAGAGCAGAGACTGGAGCCAAGGCCCAGGACCCAGAAGGAAGGCCCGTCAGCCAGGGCCAGGCGCCCTGAGAGCCCATTGGGGGAGTCAGGGGCCCTGGACCATAGAGGCTCAGCAATGGGCAGAGAGGTGCTTTTGTAAGTCTGTGGCTGCTCACCCTGAATCTTGCCCTGTTCAAGTGGGGCACAGGGGCACCCAGGAGGTAAAGACAGGCGCAGACCCGCCCGGTCAGCCAGCGGTGGGGTCTGCGGTGTGTACTGCTTACCTGGCAGGCATGGCTCATGTCCCCGGGCCCCCAGGAGCGGCTTGCACTTTGGAGGTGGGCCAAAGACCCTCTGAGGAACATGGTGACAGTGCAGCCCCCTCCCAGCCCCAGATGCTCACTCTATAATATCCATATGGGTTCCCTGACTTCTGAGTTTCCCTTCTGCAACCCTTTTAGGGGTGGTGAGCCTCATGGGACCACCCCACCTCCCCCCATCTCAGGCAAGGACCTGGTCTCAGACCTAGCGCCCAGCAACAGCTCACTACTCTGGAGGGTGAGCTCAGAGACCCCACAGGCATCTGGGCTTGCCCTCCCTGAGGCTGGGGGAGGAGCCAACCAGGTGATATTTCCCAGGGTACCCCGCCCCCATGTCCTATTCTGCAGGTTCTGACTCAGCCTCCCCCCTTTTGCGCCCCCCCCCCCGACTTCCGGTTTTACCTGCTCCTCTGGGCCCCTCACCAGCCTCTCCACCCATTTCCCACCAGCCCAGTGCTGTGCCCTGCACTGCCCCACACTTACTCCGTTCTCCGGGGGGTCCAGCAGCCAGCCCAGCTCCCCCTGTGCCATGCTGGTGTCCATCAGGGTGACTGGGTGGGCAGAGAGGGGCTGTCAGCGGGGGGAGGGGGCCTCAATGCCATGCCACCCACTGGACAAGGAGGGTACCCTGGGTTCATGTCCACTTTTGGAGGGGGGTGACCCAGCAGGCTTGGTGGGGAGAGGACGGCTCTAGGGAGGATGGCAGGGTCACCAAGGAGGGAGGCTGTGGGGCTGGATGGACAGATCTCTGGGTAAAACCTCTGCAAGAAACATGAGGGTCCTCAGCCAGCCTAGCTGGGGAGCTCCAGGGGCCTGTTGCTCGGCACAGACAGTGGGGTGCCATGCTCTCCCATCAGAGTGGAGAGGGTGCAGCCGGTGACTCAGGTGGCATCTGAATAGACAGCCTCCCCAGCCCTTCCCAAGGCTGAAGCTGGCTTACAGGAGACACAGGCCTAGCTTGGAGGGATTCAGGCAGAGAGGAGGGGTATGGCCCAGCATGGAGAGGGCACAGGGCAGCTCAGTGTCCAGGCCTGGCTAGGAGGGCAACAGACAAATAGGGGTACAGCCTAGCATACAGGGGGCAAAGACCAGCTTAGAGGGGCCCAAGTTCAGCAGTGGGCAGTCCAGGACTGGCTAGGAGGGCCCTGGCCAAGCTCACAGGGGCCACCGTTCAGTTCCAGGGTTCAGGTCTGGTTACGAGGGGGCCAGCCCAGCTCGGGCGGGCAAGCCAGGGTGGGCCTCCACTTGAAGACTGGGCCTCCGCCCCAGCGCCAGCTCGGGCTCCTCCGCCTCCTCCGGCCGTCTCAGCTTCTTGGGGGCGCCCTACCTCGAGCCCCTCGCGCGCCGGGCACGGGGTCCAGTCCACCCCACCCGGCTTCAGGAGCCCTGTGGGCCCGCGCGGGCCGAGCCAGGCAGGCGAAGGCGGCCGGGGTCAAAGAGCAGGGAGGACGGCGGCCCCTGCGCGGCCGCGCGGGCTCTCCGCGGGCACTCGTACCTTCCTCGGCGCGCGCGCAAGGGGGCCGCGGGATGCAGAGCAGCAGCAGCAGCAGCAGCCCGAGCCCCGCTGGCCAGCGCCGCTCCATGGCGCCGGCCCGGACCTGGGACCGCGGGCCGCCGGGCCAGCGCGCGGAGCCTGCGGGGGCGGGGCGGAGGGGGCGGGGCCTTCGGGGGCGGGGCTGGCGTGGGGCGGGGCCGCTTACCTGGCTCACCTTCTTAAAGGGCCAGGCCCACAGCGAAGCCTGGGCGCGGGGGTGGGGGTCAGTTGGAAAGTTGGAGGTGGGTGGCGGGAGGGCGGGAACCAGATTGCGGGGCGCCGCCTGGTGGGAGGACCGGGATGGACACCCCGTCCGACTCCAGCCCTCCCCATCCCAGCCTAAAGCTGCCTTTGACTTGTCTCTACAGGGACCCCGCATGCACCATGGGGTGTCCCTGTGCCCCAGTTCAGGGCCCAGCTCTGAAGAGACCGGAAGCCATGGGGCTAGAGTCGTCCGACCTTCCGGAGAAGCTGAGGTGGGAGGCACAACTGCAGGGGTGCAGGAGCAGGGGCCGGCTCCAGGGGGAACAGTGACCTAGGTCAGAGCCACAGCGATTGGGAAAGGGACTCGCCCCGAGGCGGGGCGCCCCAGGTGCGCTGAGGCGCAGAGCTGACAGGCAGGTGTGTCCGGATGATGTTGGCAAATCTGTCAGGCCGTGAGAACTTCCCAGCGCAGCACAAGGCTTCTGGCTTTTGGGGCTCTGAGCTGCAGCGGTTGGGGTGCACGGACTTGGCGGTTGTGTTAGACCAGCCCGCTCTCAAACACAGGGATTCGCGATGATGTCATGTTAAATGTAGACATTAGCAGGCCTTTTTTTTTTTTTTTGTGAGGCGCCCAGGGTGAACTTGAACCCAAGACGAGCGTAGCAGCTGTTCTGGGTTCTATTTGTTGCACAGGATGATCCTGTTCTGGCTCATAGTGACCTAATAGGACAAAATAGAACCAACCACTCCTGTGCATTTCCAAGACGTATTCCAGAGCAGGTGGTCAGTCTTGGAGAAGTCACCGATCTGAGGAATGGTGAGGAGGGTGACAGGGACTGGCCTGATTTTTTCTCTGCCACCGACCACTCCTCCTTTCTCTGGTCTCTTGCAGTGGAGGAAGGGCTCCACTGGGCTAGGGGAGGGGTGCTTATTACAGTAGCAAAAATGAGCCCTTCTTGGGGTTTGCACTCTGGGAGAAATGGGAAGGGATGTCCCCAGACGTTCTGGCCCAGAATGTCCCAAGGGACAGATCGTGTCACCCAGCCTGGCGGGACCCTTCCCATGGGAGAGCTGGAAACGTGATGAGAACTGGATTTCTCCCTCCTGCTGTTCTTCAAGCTTTGTCCTGACCTGGGGTTTTCCCCTGCATCTTCCATCCTAGGTCTCTCCCCCAGCCCCACCCTTCTGCCTCCACCCCCACGTTGTACAAAAATACACACTCACTTCCCCCAGAGGAGCCCTGCCTTGCTCTCGTGGACTCGGTGGGCGTTGGGGAGGAAGCTCTGTGTGTGTGTGCGCGCGCGAGTGTGCGAGCGTGGGTGGGTGTGAATGCACGTGCACTCAGAGCTTGGTGCCTCCAGGCAGGTGGGTGACCAGCCAGCTGGTGTTGCACCAGGACTGCCCGGAGAGAAGTCTGGCCCAGGGACGCCACATTATCCTGTGCTGTGGGCTTCCCTCCTTGCCACGGAGTCCATGCTGAATCTCAGCAGCCACCAGGGCTCTCATGGGGCTCCAGGCATGGGGTGTCGGTCGGGGGAGGTCCCTGTCTGCTTTTCGGACCAGCTCTCCACTCCAGGCCCAGACAGTTCCTCCAAGGTGCAGCCTCAAACCAAACCTACTGATTCTGCTCCGTAAGCTTCTCAGACTGTAGCTCTTTGTGGCCGCAGACAGCTCATCTTCTCCCTCCCCCTCCCCCCGAGGAGAAACCAGCAGGTGGTGAGCAGTCAGTCCCATGCTTCGCCCACAACACTCCCAGGGTTCACTGGTGCACCTATCCAAAAAAGAAATCTCAAGCCCCCGCCACGGAGTCAATGTTGACCCGTAGCGAATCTGCAGGGGGTTTCATCAGCTGCAAAGGCTGATGGGAGCAGGCAGCCTGATCCTTTTTTCCACAGAGAGACCGGTGGGTCCGAACTGCCAGGCTTGTGGTTAGGAGCCCGACGCTGACTCCACAGAGGCACCAGGGCTCCTTCTGTGCACCGACAGACTCTGCTTAAAGAGGACTTTTCCCACCAGGAGGGGAGCCCTGTGAACTGTGGCAGCCTCTCAGGTCTGGTTAGTGTCAGGTTCTTTGGTAGGGCCTGGGCCGGTGGACCCACATACTTTGCTGGTTCTGGGGCTGCTCTTGTAGCCAGGGATGCAGGGTGCAGTGCGGGCGGGCGGGCAGGTGGACAGTGCTGACCTCATTCATCTGCATGTGGTTTTGGCCCTGAACTGGCTGAGGCCTCCCTCCCCTGCCTCTACCCTGGCCTGTCTGGGTGCTGGCCCCTGCTTGCCTGGGGCAGGACCAGGCGTGGGGTAATAACAACCCCGGCTTACTGCAGAGCCTAGGGACACTCCTCCCACGACTCAGACCCCTCCCCCTGCAGACACTAGTGCACGCCTGCCCCAGAGGAAGGTATTATTAACCCATTTTATAGATGGAAAAACCTGGAGCAGGGAATTTACTTGTTCAAAGACTCTCAGTGGCAGGACGAAGATTTCAGCCCTTCACATTTTAACGCGAGGCCCATTCAGGGGTTTGGGGCTGTGCCCGTGAAGGTTGCAGTGGGTCCTGCTTCATACACAGAGGGGGTCATTGAGTCTCATGGGCGGAGCCGCCTGCTGTGTGCTGGCTGGTGTCACGGACTCAGAGCCTCCATCACTCCCGCCATGTCGCTGTTATCCAGCTTGTATTCCCAGGAAGAAGGAGCAGAGAGCCCAGGCAGAGTCCTTTAGTGCTGATGTGTTTGGGGAAGGGTAGTGAGTCTTGTAGTCCCTGTAGGGGGAGGGTGTGAATGTGTGTGTTTAAACATGTTCCCTGCTGATAGAAAGGTTGGGGCCCACCCGAGGTACCTCACAAGAAAGGTCTGGCAATGACCTTCTGAAAGTCAGCCATGGAGCTCAGTTCGACTCTGACAACCGTGGGGTTGCACTGCGTCTCGGAGACATCTGGTGGGGGCCTCTAGGTCCCTCGTCACTTGACCCCAACTCAACACCACACTCACCACCATTGAGACAATGCCACTCCTCGTGCCCCTGTGGGTTTGCGAGACCGTCATCCTTTACAGGAACAGAGAACCCCAAAAGCAATGGTGGTTTTGAAGTGCCGACCTTGCAGTTAGCAGCCCCACTCAGAATGCTGCACTGCTGGGGCTCTGCAGTTGCCTGCAGTTCTCAGGATTTGGGGGGAGGGGAGGTAAGCTTTTGTTGTGCACGGGGTGAAGGTTGTAAGAGCAGGTTGTCAGGTTTCCATCCAACGATTCAGACCCAATTGGTCGCCTATCATGGGTCTGTTCCCTCAAGGCGACATCCCTCTGCCCACCCCTCCCCCTTCCCTGAGTTTCCTGTTTCTGCTCCTCGTTCTTACCTCTCCCTCCTGAACTTTGCCCTCCCAGCAAACGCTGCCCTATCGATCTGGCTCTGCGGCCACAGTGTGCTCCTGCGGGGGGTGGGGTGGGGGTGGGTGGGTAGGGGGGTGGGTTTCTGACACGGGAACCCTTCCGGGGAGTGGAGAACCTCGTCTGTCTCCAGTTTCTGGGGTGAGCAGGGGCGGTTGGGGGTCCCAGGATTGTCCGCGGAGCCCTAGTTGGGGATGGGGTCTCAACAGCCGCACCTGTGAGTCCTGAAGCTGATGGGTGAGCCAGGGCTGCCCTGCATCCCAGGGCCTCTGTAGGTGGATGCCATCTCCTGTCGCTGCAAATAGGCCTTGTGCCACCCTGTGAACCGAGCAGCTGGCCGGCGGGGACCAGGGCTGCGTGGCTTTCACATGGCTTCTGTGGGGAGGAGGCCGTGGGTAAGAACAGCCAGGTCGAGGGGCCCTGACTCTGCACCCCTCCCTCACGTTCCCACTTGTGTGTGAGTCGCAGGCAGAAAGCACAGTGTCTCTCCCTGACGGTGTGCGCCAGCGTCAAGGCCCAGGCAGAAGTTCGCAAAGGAGTTCAGGCAGCAGAGGCATGTCAGGCTGGGGAGACAGCGGCATCCACCCAGAGCTGGCTTCAGGGTGACGAGCCCAGCGGAGGGGGAAGACTGGGGCCCCCAAGCGTGTGGTGCGCACCCTTGGGTCGTCCAGTTACAGCTCCGGGGTTCTGGGGGTCATGTAAGCTTGTTGCCCTATAATAAAAGAAGTGTTTGGTCAGCTGTTCCTTCAAGGGAGCCAAACACCGCCAGGTTCGGAACCAGCCTCACCGTGGTGGTTGTGTTTGAGCTCTTTGTTATAGTCCCCATGTCAATTCCTCTCCTGGCGGGTCTTTTTTTTCATCACTGCCTCTCTCTGTCACTAAGTGCGATGTCCTTCTCTAGGGACGGGTCCCTCTTGCTATCAAAGTGTGTGGAATAAAGCTGCACCTTCCTGGCTTCCAAGGGGCATGACCTGTCTTGCTTCTCCATGGCAGACCTGTTTGTCCTTCCAGCAGGTCTGTGGCCCATTCAATATCCCTCTCCAGCTGCATCGTGCCATCCCTGGCCACCCCTCTCGCCTGCCCAGCTTTCCCAAGGGCATGCACAGGATGGAGGGAAAAGGACAGGGGTTGGGGTGGGCCCACAGGAGTCCTCAGGGTGCACATTTGCTCTTTGATACTCTTAAGGGGTCTTGGGCAGCAGATTTGCCCAAAGGATAAATGTGGTGGCCCCTGTTAACTGGACAAAGGAGTGGGTGGTGTGTGGGACCAGCACTCCATGGTTGAATGGAGAGCTAAGTGGCTTGAGGGGGAAGATGAGGCAGGCTTGGAAATGCCATGTGAGCAGTTCTCTGTCTCTCTCCTGACCACCAAGGCCCTCCTGACTCCTAACAAACCCTTCGGACAGGGTGGAACCGTCCCCATGGATTTCCGAGACGCATCTTTCTCCTGTGTAGCAGCGCTGGGTTTGCACAGCCAACCTTTCCACTAACAGCCCGGCGGGTCACCCACCCTCTGCCCACCAGGGTTCCTGTTGTCGTCGGATTCCATGTTCCCCAAAAATGTCTGGAGCGCCCTGTACATGGGCCCTGAGTGCGTGGAGGAGGCCGAAAGTGAGCTGGTTTCTCCCCACCCCCAGGAGGGGCTGGGGCTCTCTCCGAGCCGGGCTTAGCGGGGCTGGAGAGGATTTGGCAGCCCGTGGGAAGGTGGTGGAGATGGCTCCCACGCCCCATTGTCACAAAGACTGCCGGAAAGAAAGGGCTGTTCATGGGCTACAAAGCCAGGAGGCGGTTTTCTTAGTCACCCCAGTAATGACAGCCTTCTGAGGAAGGTGGGGTCCAGGTGGGACGGAGGGAGTGGGCAGGGAGGGGCTGGCAGAAGCTGACTTTGGGGCCTGGCAGGCCAAGCCATGTGCTCTGCACACACACACATACACACACACGCACACGCACACGCACACGCACACACACACACAGGCACACAGTACAAACCAAGGGTCAGTAGACGTCAGTCGACTATGGGTAAAGGGGCCTCTCTGTTGGCAGTGTGCTCTGCTAGTTTTAACCCAGAAAGGGATGCTGTTAGTGTGCTGCCTGGCCACCTGGGCAGACAGGTTCAGGAATAGGAGCCCCCCTCTTCCCTCCCTCCCTCTTTCCCTCCTTCTCCTTTGTCTCTTCCTATCTCAAACACTCACTCTTTCCCTTCAATCAAAATAGTACTTCTTGGGACGCCCTCTATATGACAGACCAACATTTCCGCGGCCTTGGGGTGATGCTCTCCGTTGCTTGTAGGTTTGTGTCCCTGGTGGCACAGTGACTAAGAGTTGGGCTGCTGACCAGAGGCCGGCAGTGTGGAATCAGTTTCTGCTCCGCAGGAGAAAAACATCAAGAGTGAGAGTCCTAGAACTGCATAGGGGCAGTTCTAACCCACTCTACAGAGTCAGTGGCATGGCAGAGGGGTGAGTCGGTGGGGGGGGGGGTGTCATTGAGAGGGTCTAGGTGGCCTTTGGGTTCAGAGGGGCTGGCTTTCCACCCCCAAGGTGCTAGGACTGCCTGGGGGCATCTTACTGCAGCCCCAGCTTCCTCACCTACAGGCGGGCTCACTTGTCAGGAGCATGGCTTTTTGGTGGCGGGCAAGGGTGCTTCCAGGTGTGAAGTGGTTCTGGAGAGGCCGCAGCAAGGACCTAGGGAGTTAGAGACCCCCTGTCGGGGGTACTCGGGGAAGGGGCAGCCTCCATAAGACACTCTTTATTCACAGAGATGGATGGCGTCTTGGTGGTCCACCAGGATGAGCCTGGGCCCTGCTCTGGGCTGAGTGCCCCAGCTGATACTGAAAAGGTCCTATCCACTCCGAGGTTCCGCAAAAGAAAGGCCTGGAGGTTGGCTTCTAAAACACTCCACAGACTGTGGAGAGCACAGTTCTCCTCTGGTCTTCTGCAGCTCGCAGGGCTGACAGGAAAGCAGGTGAGGCCACAGGGAGATGGCATGTACCTTGTCATTATCATCGCCTTATCCTGTTTTCTTGATGCCGTCTCTGATTATACCTGCCCTTTGGGCAGAGCGGGCAACTAACGTAATCATCCCACAGAAACCATCCCAGTCTTTGGGGGCCGGGAGCCTGACCCCACGGTGACAGACACGCACCCCCAGTGGAAGTGGCCACTGGTCTGATGTTGCTGGCTCAGCCTCTACCTCTGTCGCTCCTGGATGTCCATCCTTTCCTTGAGGGAGACCCTGGGAGTGTCTTGCTATCTCTGCGCGTCAGATGCAGATTGATGAGATCTGGGATAAAGCCAGCGGCCTTTGCAGAACCCAGATCCACCAACATTCCCAGGCACCGAGACGCAACCAGTGGCCTGGCCTCAGCCTTCTCACTCCCACGCCAGAGTCCTGTAAGCGGCAGGCAGTGCTAGAGAAGTAAGGCAGGCCAGTGTCTGCGCCCTGCTCTTTGTGCCCATCATGGGGTGCACTTGTAGGTGCCCATGGATGCCCTGAATCATCACCTGAACCTGCATGGTCCTCCTGGCCCAGTCCGCTACTGTGGCCACAACTGGTTGCATCGCAGTGAGTTATAAAAGGTGGGCAGGCTGGTGCATGTGCACATGGCTTGGGGACCAGAAGGGGAGACCTGGAAGGAGCTGGAGGCTGGCACCTGTCTGTAGGCATGTGACCAAGACAGCTCCAGGAGCAGATCCATGTAGGTGTGTTTCATGAGTGACTCACGTGTTCCGGGAGGTGTGGCTAGCAATTTCCTGATGTTTCTCACATAACGAGCAACGCTCAGTGAAGAGCCAAGGTAAACGAAGTTCCAATCTCTCTCTCTCTCTCTCTCTCTACACACACACACACACACACACACACACACACACACACCTCTTTCTAGATATCAATACCTATACCTAAGGAGTCCACATGCTATAATGGTTGCATGTTATTCTGCCACCCAGATCCCTTTCTGGTTGTATGTGATTCTGAACCACAAAATGGGCAGTTCCAGATTGCCCGTCACTCCACAGGAGAAAGCAGAAGGCTCTCGACTCCCACAAAGAGTGACAGTCTCGACTGCCCCCCTAGTAGGTCATACGTGCTCTCCATCTTCAGTGCCAGTCTGTCCACTTGTCGCCCGGGGGTGGCTTGTGTGTTGCTGTGGTGCTGGAAGCTGTGTCACTGGGGCTTCACGGGCCAGCGGGGTCTCTCAGCGTAAAAGGTGTCAGCAGAACTCCCAGACTCAGAGCAGACAAAGAAAGAGGCTGCTCAGGAGGGAGGAGCCACTGTCAACGGTATGGAGTCGTAGCCTGGAGACAGCGTCAGGTGCCCAACGCCTACTGTGGAAGCACACTGTGGCTGGGGGCCGTGCTGGAGGACGGGCCCCTCGGGTCTGAGGGCACTACACAGGAGCCTGAGGCAGAGTTGCTTTCGGAGCAAGTCCTCAGTGTCAGTCGTTGGAAGAAGACCTCCAGCGGTGTGGCTTGACACTGTGGCTGCAACAATGGACGTAGGCAATTGTGAGGGGGTGTAGACCGGGTGGTGCTCTCCTCTGTTGTGTGTGGGGTCCTGTGGATTGGAACCAACCTGTGACACCCAACAACAGCAACAACGATCCATCTCTCTACTTATCTCTCAGCTTGTGTACAGACTTACCTAGCCTCCCGTTAGGTGGATCTTTTGATACGTGCTGCACCTATGAGGGGCCTGAGGCACAAAGCTGGACTCTTCCCCAGAGAGGCTGTGAAGAGGACATCAACTTCTGGGAGGCGGGTTCTGGGTCCTGGCTGCCCACTCACCCGTGAGTGAGGACCCCCTCAAGAACCACAGGGGTCCACTGGAGAGGAGCGGGACAGGATGTGAGACTCACTGATGCCCATGCAATAGAACAGAGTTGTCGTTTTCAGCAGAGGAGTCTCAGATCAGACACAGGGGGATGTTCCCTTTAGAAGAGGAGAAGAGTGCCAGAGGAGCCGTTAGAGACTTGGCGTTCTGTTTCCTCTGCCTTGTGCACATTGCCTTTCCTGTGTGGTGCCTGTGTATTTCACTTTATAGAGAACACAGAGGACTAACTAACAGACATCGTTAGAGGCCAGAACGGCAAGACTTGCTTCACATACTTCGAACATGATGTCAGGAAAGACTTGTCCCTGCAGAAGGACATCATGCTTGGTACAGTAGAGGGACTGTAAGAGGGACAGGAAAAGAAAGACCCTTGATGAGATGTGTGGCAGTTACATAATCTCCTGTCAACCTGTGAAGGGGTGGGGTCTGGTCTGTCAATCAGGTCATAGCCAATGAGACCTCTATGGGGGCACGGCCTTCTCCTGAGGATTTTGAGAACTCCTGTCTTCCTGCCTGGAGGCAGGACACACTTTCTGCTTCACAATCCTGATGATAAACCGCCTGGGGCTACGCCGATGGAGACAGAGCCACATGGAGACCACACCAGCACTGAGATGCTTCCATCACCACTGGAGCCACAAGACTTTCCACCCACTGACCTGTGGTCTTCCTGTATCCGGTGTCATTGCATAGCTGTGTGCGTCTAAAGAGGAATTTATGGGCTAGCATCGAAAGCTGGACTAAGAGTGGCCTTATGGGCTTGATGCGGACTGGGCGGGGATGTGTTCTTCATCGACCATTGCTCTCTGCTAGAAACCTCTCGCTCACACACACGTCTGTGTCTCTGGATTTGTTTCTCCAGCTAAAGCGGCCTTAAGCGAGGAGCTCCAGCGGAAGACCAGTGGCGAGGGTGGAGCGGGACCAGGTGGTGTTCCCTTCTCGTGTACATGGAGCCGCTGTGAGTAAAAGCTGATTCAGTGGCACCCAACAACAGCCATGTGTGAGACAATGCAGATGTGTCTTATCCACGTGTGTATCACATAAAGATACACCTTGCCTCCTCGACTATTCACAAGGATCCAAGGAAGCACCGATGGTGAGGATGACACGGGGCTGGGCAGCGTGTCCCGTGGAAACGGGGGTCGCCGTGAGTCTGACCTGACCCAGCAACACCTCACGAACCATCCCAGCAGCTGCTCCCCGTCTTGCTCACTGGGATGGTATTTTCTTCTGCTGTCTGCTGCCATGGCCCGGGCCTCAGTTCCCACACGAGGGGAGGAAACATTCTCCGTCCTGCCCCATCCCCAAGACCAGTTGTTACAAGTCGTAGGGCTTTTCATGGACGGGGCTTGGGAAGTAGATCACCAGGCTTTCCTTCCGAGTCCGTCTGAGCCCAGAACCTGCTGAAACCTGTTCAGCACGTTCTTCCAATTGTGCAACTTGAGGCTGAGAAAGGGAAAGAGACTCACCCAGGGGTCCATGCTGAGTGAGGGCTGGAAGTCCAGGGTCCAGACCTACGTCTTGGGAACTGAAACCACGCGCCCCTTGTCACGGATACTCTGCTCATCAGTCCAACCCTGCAGATGTTTGCAGGGCCCAGTCTACGCCTGTAACTGTGCGTGGAAGGTCACGCTGTGTCAGGACCTCTCCTTCACTCTTTCGAGGTGTGTCTTCACCCTTTGCCACCGGCTGGGAAACACAAACACATCTTGGTTCTCTCTGTGGGTCATGGTTCCTAACAGCATCTGCTTGGCTGACCCGGCTGGCAAAACCGAGGTTATTCAAGGGCGTTCTTCATGCTAGACCATCCCATGGTACTTGCGCTTCGCTGCTGCCGACGATGGAAGGCTTTATAAATATGCATTTAAGTAGCAGGTTTGTCAAGAGGAGGTGGGGTAGGGAAAAAATAGGATGGGGTGGAGGAGGAACTAGGTGGAGAGCAAACAACCACCGACTCATGATTTCAGACTCAATTGCTACAGAATGAAAGTAGGTGAGATGGCCTCCTTTGGGTCAAGGGTGTATCTATGGAGAGGGTCCAGAAGTCAGTCTCCAGCAGCACAGCACCCAGCAAGACAAAACCGGGGAGGGGGGGGGACGGGGGGACAGGACTCAGCAGCCGCGCCCTGTGTGTGTAAGTGTGACTTGCATGTATGTATGTACATGCATTCTGTATGTATATGTATATATTTAAGAAGCTCTGGTGGCGTCTTGGTTATGCATTGGCCTACAAGCCACAAGGTCAGCAGTTCAAACCCACCAGCTGTTCCTTGGGAGAGAGACAGGGCTTTCTACTCCCACAAAGCGTTCCACTCTCAGGAACTCCCAGGGACAGTCCTCCAGGGTCACTGTGCCTTGGCATCCACTCAATGACGGCGCGTTGGCTTTGGTTTGGTGGCGTCCTGGTCCACAAAGTCAGCTGTCTGAAACCAGCGGCCACGCCAAGGGAGAAAGATGGGGCTTTCTACTCCTGTGAAGGGTGAGCGTCTCGGAAATCCACAGGGGCACTTCTACCCCGCCCTGCGGGGTTGCTGTCAGCTGGAGCGGATCCCGTGACCTTCAGTCGTCTACAGCTCCCTCTCACAGCCATCAAGTAACTGCCGACTCCCAGTGACCCCCTTGTGGGTTTCCAGGATTGTAACCATTTAGGGAGGGAGGAGAAAGCCCAGTCATTGTCCCGCAGAGCTGCTGGTGGGTTTGAACTGCCGACCTTGTGGCTTGTAGGCCAATGCATAACCAAGACACCCCCAGAGCTTCTTAAATGACCCCTATACCACCAGGGCCCCCAGTGATTTGTGTGTGCGTACATACACACATACATAGACACACACGTATGTGTGTGCATGCGTGTTTGGAAACAAATCAGAGGGGTTCCAGGGCACAGGCAGCGGGTGCATGCCCTGATAAAGAGCAGACCCCAGAGTGCATTGTTCTGGTGAGAACGAGTGGGCCTGGGCTCACACATACAGACGGGCTGTGCGAGGCGAGGGCCACATGGAAGCCATCCATTCCCAGCTGCTCCCTGTGAGAGCAGGTTTCTTTCTGAGAACGTCCTCTGTGACCGCCAGGCTGAGAAATGACCCTGTCTTTCCCTGGCAGGCGGACAGACCCAGTGGGACTCTGCGTCGGCCCGGGAATGGTGCAGGGGAGGAGGAGGTCTCCTTACAGTGCAGATTCGAGTTGGGTCAGGATGGCCGATGCTGGCAGAGGCACCTACCACCATGAAGCGGCTTGGAGCCCTGCTTGATATTTTAAACTTCCAGTGACTCTTGCTGGCGTGAGCTGGGATGAGGAAGCAAAAAACAACCAGCTTGCCCCTCACTGCCCATGCCTGCTGCCCCCTGGGCTCTCCCAGCCTGGCTCTCACCGTGTGACCACCCAGCCATCCCGACTTTTTCACATCCCTCCCTTCCTGCCTGTTGTCATTTGGTGTCCTGGAGTCAGCCCTGACCCCATGTGTGATCACAGACAACAGGGCCCGGCCCTGGATTGACCCTGCTAATCCTCCCGGTCATGTTCGAGCCCTCCTGCCCACGACCTTCCTCTTCTCCGCTGGCCCTCGTGCTTCTCCAAGCGGGATGTGCTGCTCCAGGTCCCGTGGTACAGCACGTCCAAAGATTGCCCTCATTCCCAGGGGCACCCTGGTTGCCCTTCTCCCAAGGTGAGACGGTCATTTGCTCTCCTGACAGTCTGGTCCTTGTCTTCTGCAACACCATGGTTCCACATCCTCCGGTCTCCATGGTACAGGCCAGTGAGGGAGAGACATATTTTGTGTGAAATGAGGGAGGGGCACTGGAGGGTGGGCAAGGGGTTTCTCACCCCTCCTTCCCCATGGTCACCCCAAGTGTGTCTGTCTGCCCTACCGTGGGGGGTCGATGTGACACCACTCTATTTCCAGAATCACCAGGGCCCCCCATGGTGGAGGGGCTTCAGGCAACCTCCCAGACTAAGACAGACTCAGAAGAGAGCTATGGGGACCTGTGGACAGAAAGCACCCGGGGGGCAGCTCATGTCTCCACAGAACTGCGTCTGAGCCTGTGCTGTACCAGGAACCCCTGCCGGGGACATTCAGGGGCTGCAGCCACGGATTGGGATGCAGGGGCAGCAAGACAGGCAAGGAGCCTGCTTCTGTGTGTGGTCCCCAACAACTTTTCCACGGAGCTCTGGGGGAGTGTGGGAGGAGGCATGGGGGCAGGGTGCCTGGCCCTCTCTTCCCTGCCTCTGGCTCCCCGGTGCCAGCCCCAACCCCACATCGCATGGTGGTGGTATGTAGGTCAGCCCAGGCTGGCCTTGGCCCAGGACGAGGGTTTCGTAACCGCCTGGCACCGCCCCGCCCCCAGGAAGGGGCGTGAGGACGCATGCTGGGAGGGGCCCTTGGAGGGGCCAGTTGGAGGAGTGTGGAAAGAGCACACGCAGGGGAGCATGCCTCCTGCCCCCCTTGATAAGCGGGGATCTTGGCATCTGGTGTGTTTTTCTGAGCGGGATGATGAAGCCATTCTAGAAGCATGACTCACAGGTTGACTTTTGCCCCTTCTTCCTCCAAATGATGATGAAAACCACATACTTGGAAGGTCTGAATAAAACCATGAGTCATATTAGGTCATTGTAATGCCTGCAACTGATATGCAGAGACCCCCAGGAAAGAAGCGCCAGCCCCCAGGAGGCCCTCTTGGGCTGGCCAGCTGCTGAGTGCATCTGTGACTGTCTCTGGGTCACCCTGCTCCTTTCTCCTGACTCTGATCTGAGTTACAGATGCCACCACTGTCCACCTGAGGAGTGCGCTTGGAAAACCACTGGCCCTGCTCACATCCGGTCCCAGTCCCCTTCCCCCAGTAAACTTCGTTCCCTTCTCCTGGCTGCTGTGCGCCTCGGGTGTGTGTGAGTATGTGTGTGCACACACGTGTGATGCGTGCAGGTGTGTGACTACATGAACATCTGTGGGAAGGCACGTGGTCCTGTGTGCTCAGAACTGTTGTGGTATCTTTGTGCAGACAAACAGTGCATGTCTGTGAGAACATGTGCACACTCATGCCTAAATCTCTGCATGTGTCTCCGTGTGACTAGTGTGTTCTAGTGTATGCATGCACGTGCACATGTCTTTCCCAGCACATATTAGGGTTGTGCATGTGTGTGTGTGTGTGTGAAAGTTTGCATGCATGCATGTGTGTGTGTATATATATATATATATATGGGGCAAGTGTGCATATGTGCATTTATGTGTATTTGCGTGTCTGTGTGTATGGTGTGCGTGGGCCTGTGTGTGGTTGTGTGTGGTGTGTATGGGCATGTGTGTGCATATATACATATGGTAAGCATGCATATGTGTCTGTATATGTGTGTGTGTGTGTGTGTGTGTGGTGTACTTGTGAACTTGTGTGTCTTGTGTATCTCTGGTGGCCCGGGGTCTTGGCCACCCTCAGCAGATGTGGCCACAGCAGGTATTCTGAGGGTTTACTTGTCCAGGGAAGCCTCCCTGAGCCCCCTGCTCTGCGTCACCCTGTCCGCGTACTGCCGCCTCTCCAGCCCGCCTCAGGCCCCTTGTCTCCTGCCAGCCTTGACGCCCTCCACCTTCCCTGCACACATCGGCTCGTCTGTGATTGAGCATCGAGGACCACAGTGAAGACCCGCGAGGGGACTGTTTTGTGCATGAAAAACTTCTGTGTGGCGCCATCGAGCATGAGACTGCTGTCTCGGAGAAGGCACCGATCACTCGGTGGTTTGGCACGCAGGAGACCCTGCCATCGGGCAGTTGTCGGATGATGTAACTCAGCAGGTATGGAACGATGCCATCTGGCAGTTGTGAGATAATGGTGTCATCTTCCACTTTGCGATTTGGTGAGGTCATCCTTCCTGTCGCATGGCATCTACTTTTCACATCACAACTTGACCTAACTGTGTTTATAAGCGAGGCGAAGGTGCAGTGCCTGTTTCCAGTGTGCGATGGTTGATTGTAGTAGTTAGTGATTTTATGTCAACGAGATCCACCTAGATCACTGTGGTAGTCAGTGGTTTTATGTCAACTAGACATTTCTGGCCAGGGATAGATTCAACCTATCAATCAAGTGGTAGCCTGATGACACTTCTTTGGGGTGTGTGTGTGTGTGTGTGTGTGTGTGGCTTTTTGTATAAGAGTACAGGACTGTGGGAATTGCATCTCTGTCTGCCCCCTCGCCTTCCCTGCTTACTCTGAGAGATGGCCCCTGTGGGCTGCCCAGCCCTAAGGGCTGTCATCGCCCGCCATGTTTCTGATCACCTTGGGTCCAATGACTGTGCCCACCAGCTTATGATCTCCCTGCATCACTCACTGCATCATCGACTGCGGCCATATGTGTCTGAAGAGGCCCCCAGCTGGCACTGGACTTGTGGGCTCGCGTTGGACTGGGCTGGGATGCTTCTTTTGCTGTGGGATTCCTTATTCATAGAAAGCTCTTGCTTATGCATACATGAGTGTCACTGGATTCATATCTCTGGACAACCCAGCTGCCTGACACATTGGTTTTGTGTGCCCCCGTTGCCAGGCCACAGTGCCCACGTAAAACACGCGTCTATACGTTGATGGGAAGGCCTTTGTGGATCTTATTCACATGGATAGTTAGCTCCGAGCAAAGGCTATTACCGTCTACAATGTGGGTCAGGAGCCCATGGGACACAGTAGGTCATGTGATGGGCTAGGTCAGCAGTTCAAAACCACCTCAGAAGAAAGACTCTGTAAAGATTGATATTCTCAGATGTGCACAGGAACAGTCCAACTCTCTCCCATGGGAATCCTAAGGTTTGAGGATCATATGGGTGGGCCTAATCTGGTCAGTTCAAGACCCTGAGAGTAAGACTGAAGTTCTTTGCATAAAAAATTCTGCTTTAAGATGATAACAACAGTCTGAGTTTCCAGTCTGCAGGCTAGTCTGTGGATTTCAGATTTAGCATCCTCTATGATTGCATCAGCCAATCTCTTAAAATCTATCTATCTATCATTAATCCTTTGTATGTTCTGTTCTTCTGGAGCACCTGCTCAATATGCCAGGGTCTCCTTCCTCATGATTCCTCTCCAGCTTTGCAAGAATCCTTTCTCCAGCAACCATCAGAAAACATGCTGTTGCTGTTGTTGTTTTGCTAAGTCCCCTTGAGTTGGTTCTGACTCACAGGCTCTGCTTGCACAACAGAATGAAAGACTCCCCAGTCCTGGGCCATCCCCACAATTCTTGTGCCCGAGCCCATGGTTACAGTCACTGTGTCCACCCATTCCATCGAGGGCTGGCCTTCTTTTGACTGCCCCTCTGCTCTTCCCGACACGGCCTCCTTCTCCTCATAACAGGTTCCAAGTTAAATGCCATGAAGTCTCGCCAGCCTTGCTTCTAAGGAGCCTTCTGGCTCTTCTGCCAGGACAGTTGAGTTGGTTCTTCAGACAGGCTGCAGGATTTGGTCGTCAGCACCATGATCAAATGTTCTGATTCTTCCTCAGTCTTCATAATTCAATGTTCAACTTTCATATGCATACGAAGCGATTGAAGATACCATCACTTGGGTCAGGAGTACCATCGTCCTCAGAGTCACCTCTTCACTGTTTGACACCTTACAGAGGGGCCGGGTGGCATAGTGGTTATGCATTGGACTGCCAAACACAAGGTTCAGCAGTTTGAAACTACCAGCTACTCTGTGGGAGGAAGAGAAGGCTTTTACTTTATAAAGAGTTGCATTCTATCATTCAACCCCCCTTTGATCTATTTAAGCTACTAGCTTATAATGTTTCCATTTTTCTTTTTGATTGAAGTTTTTATTTGTTTTACCTTGTCATTTTTGCCAAGTTCTTTTTTTGATGTCTTTCTGTGTATGAAACCTAGGGTGAGGGCTGAGCCCCGGTGGCGTAGTGGTTGTGCGCGGGACTGCGGCCCACTGGGACGGAGGTTCAATTCCAGCTCCACGGAGCAAAGGCTGAGCCTCCTACTCCCACCACCAGAGAGCAGTAAGGTGAGAGAGGAAGTTGGAGGGAAGTGATGAGCTAAACACTGCAAGAACAAGATGGAAGGAAATGTTCTAAAACTGATGGTATGTATGATAGACTGTATGATATGCAAATTATATGCCAATAAAACCATTTTTAAAGAGAGAGAGAGAAAGAGAGAGAGAACAGTCCCAGAAATCCACAGGAGCAGTTCTACCCTGTCCTATAGGGGTAGAATCATATGAAACAGAATCATAGTTGTTTTAACAAGTAGATCCCATTCATGGCCATACACAATACTCAAAAAGTGCTAGAATGTGCAGGCACATAGAAATAAACAAGTCACACATTGCTGGTTTAGAACCTTGGAGCCACTGATGCAATGCTACCTACCTTCCAGAGTTACCTTCGGGAAGCCCAAAGCCATAACCAGGGAGGCCAGAGCAGAGAATTGGTGATTCTAATTCCAAGTAATTTTGTCATAATTCCCCCTCTCCTCTTTTGTCCCTCCCTGGGGGCTTGGTGGAGCTTCTCCTTCTCCTTAATATTCTGAAACCATATGATGATGGGCCAGGTGATTGGAAGGGTTTAACAGAAGAGTCTTATGCTTCCGTTCTGCAAGCTCTTTTCTGTCCATTCTTTGGCTGACAATTTTTTGGGTCTCTTCTCTTACTCCAGACCCCACTGCTTGCATAGTGGATCTCCCTGCTGGTCTCCTCCTTGGTCCTTGAATCTCCAGTTTTTTAATCTCTCTCTCTCTCTCTCTCCTTTATGAGCGATTTCAGAGCATGTTAGGTTCCAGTTCTCTTACTGAGTTTTTCATTTCAGTGACCCTGTTTTGAATTCTCAAGAGCCCCTTAATATCTTGAGTGTTCTCTTAAAAGAACATTCTGCTACTTTATGTGTTTAATTATCTTCTCTTAATTCTTCCAGAGTATTAATTATACCTTGAGAGGGAGGCTTCTTCTCTTTGTACTGTCTTTCGTCTCTGTTGTGTGGGCCTTGTCCTCCATGGGAGAGGTTTCCTGCAGATGCCCCAAGCCCATGCTTTCTGTCTGGTGGAGTCAGGGGGAGATGGAAGCTCTGACTCCCTGGTGAGCCTTCTTGGTCAGAGGCTTCAATGTGAAACATCGCCGGAGGAGCGTCTGATGCCAGTGTCCTTAGATCTTTCCTCTGGGGATATTGTGGTTCTTGGAGAAGATTTTTTTCCTCTCTGGTCTGAAGGTGGAGTCCTGGGTGTCCACATGCTAGGAGTCAAGGAACAGAAAAACACCTAAAACACTTGATCATAGAGTTATTGTTTTTAGTATCATATCCTGGCTTTTTGCCGAGTTTGAGTCCAAGTCAGTGAACTCATCTTTCATTCTCTTCAGGGAACACATCTGCAATTCTTCCCTAGTGTTGGCAGTGGACAGGTGTTGGTGGTGTTACTGGTGGTGAAGGTAACACACTGCTGGTGATGATTGTGGTGGTGGTCATGATGTTGGTGCTAGTAATGGTGGTCATGGTAGAGTGCTGATGGGGTATGTCTGATGGCTGGGTTGGTAGTGTCAGTGATAGTGGGAGTAACAGTAGTGATAGTGGTAGTGGTTGTGGTGACGGTGGTATGGTGGTTATGGTGGAGGCTGTGAAGGTGTTAGTGGTGTTGCTGGTGGTGACAGTAGTGATGGTGGTAAAAGTGCTGCTAAGGTGCTGTTGTTGGTGATGGTGATGATGGTATGGTAGTTATGGTGGTTGTAGTGATGGTTGGCAATGGTGGTGATGGTGGCATAGTGGTGTTGCTGGTATGGTGGTGATGGGGATGTTGATGGTATTGGTAGTAAGGTTAACAGTGGCAGTGATGGTGATGATGGTGGTGATAATGGTGGTTGTGATAGTAATGGGAATGATGGCGGTGATGGTGAAAGAGGCAGTGATGGTAGTGGCATTGTTGGTCGTGACAGGAATGAAGATGTTTGTGATGGTGACATGGTGATAGAGGCAGTAATGGTAGTGATGTTGTTGTTGGGGATAGAATGGAACTGTTGGTGATGGTGGTAGAGGCAGTGATGGTAGTGATGTTGTTGTTGGGGATAGAATGGAACTGTTGGTGATGGTGGTAGAGGCAGTGATGGTAGTGACGCTGGTGGGTATGGTAATGGCAGTGATGGTGGTGGTCTTGGTGACAGGGGCAGTGAGGCAGTGGCATTCTTCTTGCCGGTGATGGCTCTCTAGCTCTGCCCAGGGAGCAGCTGATCTGTTAATCTGAATGCTAAACTGACTTTTACCCATGTTTTCAAAGGGTAGTGTTATCTCCACATGGAAGAGATCTGTTCTGGGCCTTCCTCTTGTGTATATAAGACTCTGTTTTCTTGGGTCTACTGTCTTTTACAACTCTTCCCTGTACTTCCCGGATTCCCAAATGTTTTTGTTTCCCTTGTTCTTGTCAACTAATGCCAAGATTACTTGTAAAAAATCCCTTTCCTGTCAATTGTGCAGGGTTTGGTACAGAATGTGGAAGAGGACGCGGTACCTCTTCCCCTAATGCTAGCTTTTGATCTAGGACAGTCATCTCTAACTTGCTTTTTGAGTAGATCCTGCTTAAGCTGGAGGCTCAGACAAAAGCTATGTGGGTAAAGTAGACAAAACCAGGGAATCCCATTGAAAAGGGGTGAGGCCTGGGGCTCTGCTTTCCCCAAATCCCTCCAACTGTCTTTGCCTCGGACAACTGAAGGCTCTAGGAAGTATGGTCTGCAAATCACTGTTCATGGGGTCATTAAGCATGATCCACCCTTTAGGTAGACTCTCAGTGGAGTGGATGGCATTTTTGAGTGATCTGTTTATCTGTTACCATGGAGATGACTTCACCTTACAGCTACCTCCCGTGTGGCAGGGTAAATCTGGACTCCACAGGGTTTTCACTGAATGATTTTCTAGCAGTAGATTATTGAGCCTTTCTCTCTAGGTGCCTCTGGGTAGACTCAAACCTCCAACCTTGCAGTCAGCAGATGAGTATATTAAACTTTTTCAGGAACCTGAAAAATGTAGGAGAGTAGCATTGATTTATTCCTTCAGAAATTAATTTTATTGCTTCCAATTGCTGAGATGATGTAAGACTGGGAGTGAAATGGCAAGTCTAATCATGCTTCAATTAGAATAAAATGGACAGGATATTTCCTTCTGAATTAAATTTATGGTCAGAAGGATAATTTTAATATACCATTCCTCATTTGAAAGGGAAATGTGTAAACTAAAGGTATATTGAACTATGTTGGCACACTTTTTAATGTGCTTTGGACTTTTTAATATAAGCCATCATTCTTGATTGGAGTTTGGAGTAATGGCACATATGTAGCGATGGCCTTGAAATAGGAAGCTTGCTGGGAGGTTATTTCATTCATTTTCTCTTTTTCAAACGTGCATCTCTGTAGTGCCAGCTGCTTTTCTCTGAAGGAGCATCTATTTTTCGTCTGGACATCCTGGCCATACCGCATCCTCATAAAGCTCTTCTGTTTCTTCTCCTCTCTATTTGTGGAACTTGAAAATGGGTTCATTTTGGTTTTCTTCCTCACAAATTCCTTTCAGTCTGTTTTCCCAGCCATTGTGGTTGCCAGGCTCATCTCCTTGTCAGACTTGGGCTTCTTATGAAGGCCTTTGATGGCTTGAAGGGAAAGTAACACGCTCCTGGGATCCTCATCGCTGTTTGCGTTTATTCGCTTCCTCTTTTCCCCTTTCCCAGGAGCAGCGCTGAGTTCTTTCCTCATCAGCACCACAGGGATCTTCCGGAAGCCTTCCTGAGTCAGAACCGGACTCCTACTGATGGCAGCAGTTTTGACTTTCCGCTCCGCCAGGGGCATGCTGTCAAGCTTCTTGGTAATCCCTTGCTGTTCTTCATCAGAAGAGTGGTACACGTTGACCCATTTGCCTCCTCGCCGAGACGGGCACTTTCCCACCCATCTTGACATTTTCAGCCTTCTCTTCCTCTTTCTCAACTTCCAGAACTTCTGCTCTCGGGATATAATCTTTAGCATCCACTTCTCCCTATCCCTGCACTCTTGCTTCTATGGAGGCTTCCGGGGGCTTCCCCTGAAATTTCTTGTGCAGGGTCTGAGGCTTTCAGCGTTTCGAAGAGCTGAATCAAAGCGGGCCTCATCGCATTCTTATCTTTGTGCATTTTATACTGAGCCAGGTCTTGGAGAAGATCCTTCAGTCATGGCTAGGGGGCATCGAGCTGTTATCTCTTTTATGGCATTGACTTATACTGTCTTAACTTCTCCAGAGTTCTTGTCGGTGACAAAATTGTTGGCCGCTATCATGAGCAATGACTGAATGATCTCCAGGGGAACCAGGGGATGAGAAGCATGTGCAGCGAGCAGAAGGATATTTGTGACTTCTCTTTGGTGGGGTGCAGAAATCTTGGAACAAAGGGATGGAAGTTAAAGAGGAAGAGCTCACGACTTCCCACCAAGCTGGAGATAAGGTTCCTGAGCATCATCTTCACTTCAGATCTCTCCTTGGAGCTCTTGAGTTGTTTTAGCAGTTTTTCTGCAAAATCAAGTGAGTGACTGAAATGTCACACACCTTCGGCGGCTTTTTCTTCTTTTGTTTCTTGAGCCCTTTCATGGCCTTCTCCAGTTTCTTCTTGTGCTTGGAGCTTTTCTTCCCCATGGCGTACTGTGCCAGGAGGTCTCTTGCTGTTGGCCCTTCATCCTCTGAGTCTGAGATGCTGTCCTGCTTCTCCTGCTCATCTTTCCCAAGGAAGAATGTCAAAGCAGCCACCAGTACCTTGGCGACTGGAGAGAAGCACATGGTTGTGATAACATCGGCAGTTTGGACATCATTCTAGATGCTTCTTCAGTAGAGTTCACTCATCACATCTGAGGAGATCTTCGCTGCAGTTGCATTGCTCTCCCTCAGCATGCGGTACATGAAGCTCTGCAGTACTACATTCACTTTATTGTTCATGTGTTTTGCATTGATGTTCTTGATATCAGTCACGATGTGAGTGTACAAGGTCTGTTGCAGAAGCTTATCACAGCAACGCGGAAGTTCAGAGAAGAGCTCGAGCAAACTCGATGGGTTGATGAGATTCTTGTTTCTCAGGAAGATCAAAGCTTTGCAAAATGTCATTTGAAGATCAGGAACCCAGACAGTGTGATTGCAGGACAGCAGATCTTGAGTTCCTGAGAAAAGCTACTGCGCTGTTCTGGGTAGCAGTGTCCAATCTGTGCCATAAGCATCACCAGCTCAACCAGGTTTATTTGGTTGTGATTTCAAAATCTCCACATTGGATTTGTAGTGATCATACTGCTGTAGAAACTCCTTGCTGTCGGCTGGTGGGTCCCACTTGATCAGGTTTTGCAACTTTGGGCTGTTGCTGGGCAGCTTGTTGTTGTTCCTGGTGCACATGGTGGCTCAGCTGGCAGCCCCTAGTTAGTCCCGGCTGCGGTTTTCGTTGGCATATTTTTATAAGTAGGGTTTAAAGTTATATAATTCCTAAGCTTACCTTCAGAAGGCTAAATTCCTACTCTTTCTAGGAGTGCTATTAGATCAGTGTTTTACCATCAGGAATGTACTGGAACCGGAAAGTGATAGGAAGCTTGCAACCCACCCCCAAACCACGTCCATTGCCATGAAGTCTATTCCGACTTATAGGCACCCTCCAGGCTAAGCCGCACCACTCTGCGGGGTTTCGGAGACTGTACATCTGTGCAGGAGCGGACAGCCTCCTCTTTCCCCACAGAGGTCCATCCAGCCAGGAAAGTGCTCATAGGTTATTTTGCAAGCGAATAGTCATTAAATATCTGCGTAATTTAGGTTGCTATTCATGTGTATGGAAATTATGATTATTTCCCTTTGCTTTTCCCTGCATGGTCACCACTCTTGTGGAACCATAGAGGATGAGAGAATTGTTTTTGAACTTGAGGCCCCTCTGCTAGTGATGGTGATGGCGGTGGTGGTGATGATGGTAGGGTGAGGATACTGCTGGTGGCAGCGAAGATGGTGGTGATGAAGATGGTAATGGTGGTACAGTGGAATTGGAGGTGGTGGTGGTGGTGGTGATGAAGATGGCGATGATGGTATAGTGGAGGTAGAGGTGGTGGTGATTGTGACAGTAGAAGTGCTATGAAGGGGTTGTTGTCGGTCAAGGTGATAATAAACGTTAATGGTGTAGTAGAGGTTTTGGTTATGGAGGTGGTGGCGGTGGCAATGATGGTGACGGAAGTGTCAGGGAGGTGCTGTTTTGTTGGTGATATTGGTGCTGGTTGTGGTTGTGGTGGTGATAATAGAGGTGGTGGTGGTGGCATTGGCAATGGTGGTAAGGGAAGTGCTAGGGAGGGGATGGTGGTGTGGTGCTGATGGTGGTAGTGGAGGTTGTGGAGGAGGTGGTGATGATTGAGATAGGGTTCATAATGTTCAAAACATGAAATGTATACTCCTCCATATCCCAACAGGGTCAGCAATTCAAAAATCACCACTCATTCTATAGGCGAGAGAGGAGACTTTATACTTCTATGAAGCATTCTGGTTTCAGAAACCCACAGAGACAGTTTGACCCTGTCCAGGAGGGTTGCAATGAGCCAGAATGGAGCTGATGGGAGTGGGGTTTTGATATGCGTCTCTAAGATGACCAAGGAGTCCTGGTGGCATACTGGTTAATAAGAAACGTGGCAATTGGGAGGCTGGTGGTTAGTATACACTCAGGGACTCTGGGAAAAAGACCAGGGAGTTTTTACCTAAGAACCCCCAGGGGGGAAGTTCTACTCTGTCACTGGGTCCAACACCGGCTGGCACTCCCCAATCTGTACTGCCCTTATTTGCTGGATGGCACCCAACAACAGTGATCGAGCCCATCGCTGGGTTCTTCCAATGCTTTATTGCTGTGAGACATCGATCACAGAGCAGCCATCATTCTAATCATTGCTTTTTCCTTTTCCAGCAGTTCTATTGGCCTATAATTCACACCTCCTACAATCCCATGGCCCCATCATTTTTAAGTGCACAAGTGGCCTATAATTCACACCTCCTACAATCCCATGGCCCCATCATTTTTAAGTGCACAAGAACCAGTGCATTCATTGCGTTCGCCATATAGGGCAGTCATCTATTTCACAAAGTTTTTTTTTTATCACCTTAGAGAGAAACTTGTAAGCAATAACTTGTGCTTGTGTTGGGTCCATAGCTAGGAGGGGGTGATGAGGTTGTCCACTCTGGGCCCATTTTGGAAGAGATCACAAGAAACAAAGCCAGCACAGTGTCAGAGTTAGCAGAAGATCCCTCCCTGGGGTCTCCACGCTGAGAGCTTGTTCTCCTACAGACCTCTCACCTGTGTCAGCCGGCATGAGACCATGGGCCGGGGTTCACCAACTGATTCCTGTGAGCTCTGGCAGTAGAGGGTGGTCGACTGTGTTCAGCTGATTTCTCTGGAGAAGAAAGACCAGTGGCTCAAGTAAGTGGATGTCTAAAGGAAGAGACTCGTATCAAGAAACAATGGTTCCTACTGTTGTAGACACGTGGTTCAAATCTGGAACCGGGATGGGAGCTGGAGGCATCTCCTGACTCCCGTGGCTGCAGGGGCTGATGAATAGGAGGCGGAAGATGGAGAAGAAAGACCACAGGCTGATCAGAATGGATCTACAGCCGGCAGTCGGCTGGTAACTCCTGTGATCAGTAGGTGATTTAACACATAGGTCAGCGGATCTGATGCAGGATCCAGACCCAGCAGCATGCGTGAGTTCCATTTCTTCACATGAAGTTGTAATCCACAGGAAGGCTGGTAGCCTTGCTCTTTATCAGCAAGCCTTGCTCCTGGCTTACAGCAAACAAAGCTGTGGCACCTGCACATTGCATTATGAATTAGTCTTACTCAAGTCCTGATGCTGCAGTCTTTTCAATAGAATGCAGTTTCTCGGGTGATTTGCTCAGCACACAGGCACAATAAATTCAGTGAAAGATGTAACCCTGTTGGCCACCTTTTCACAGATTTTTTTTTTTTTTAGAAATCATTTTATTGGGGGCTCATACAACTCTTATCACAATTCATATATCCATCCATTGTATAACAAGCACATTTGTACATTTGGTATCCTCATCATTCTCAAAATATTTGCCAGTGATGCCCCACCCTCCAAAAAAACATTTGCTTTCTACTTAAGTCCTTGATATCAGCTCCTCATTTTCCCTACTTCCTTGCAACTTTCTCTTCCCTCATGAACCCCTGACAATTCATAAATTATTATTATTTTGTTATATCTTATACTATCTAATGTCTCTCTTCACCCACTTCCCTGTTGACTGTACCCCAGGGAGGAGGTTATATGTAGATTCTTTAAATTGGTTTCCCAGGGAGGAGGTTATATGTAGATTCTTTAAATTGGTTTCCCTTTTCTACCCCCCCCCTTCCCTCCACCCTCCAGGTATTGCCACACTCATCAGTGGTCCTGAAAGGATCATCTGTCGTGGATTCCTTACGTTTCTGGTTCCTATCTGTATCAGTATACACCCTCTGGTCTAGGTAAGGTAGAATTGAGATCATGATAGTTTGGGGTGGGGGCTGGGAGGAAGCACTGAAGAACTAGGGGAAAGTTGTGTGTTTCATCATTACTATACTGCACCCTGACTGGCTCATCTCCTCCCTGCGACCCTTCTGTAAGGGGTTGTCCTGTTATTTACAGATGTGCTTTGGGTCCCCAAATCTGTACTCCCCTTATTTACAATGAAACAATTTTTAGCCTTTGATGCCTGATCCCTTCAACACCTCGTGATAACACAGGCTGCTGTGCTTCCTGAATGTGGACTTCGTTGCTTCTCAGCTAGATGGCTGCTTGTTTACCTTCAAGTCTTTTTTTTTTGGGCATCACTGCTCTCTGGTGGTGGGAGTAGGAGGCCCAGCCCCACTGTTGGAATTGAACCTCTGTCCCAGTGGGCCGCAGTCCCGTGCACAACCACTACGCCACCAGAGCTCAGCCCCCTTCAAGTCTTTAAGACCCCAGATGCTATATCTTTCGATAGCCAGACACCATCAACATTTTCACCCATTTTCTTTTTTTTTTTTTTGACCTATATGCTTTATTACTGGAGTTTTTAATGGCCATGGCTAGCTTCGTAAAACAAAGTAAAGCATATAAGCTATTGCCGTATCTGAAGTCTCATCTTATAGATAGGTACTAAAATTCTAAGCAGCAGCAAAATTTTGCCATTATTACTTCTAAGAAGTCATCATAGCGCATGTTCAATTTTTTCCATTCGATAATGGGAAATGCCTTTTATTCTTGCCTTACTTGTTTATTTCCATTCATTTTTTATGGTTTTAATACAATATAGATTTATTTTTAAAAACTTAAAACTTTCTTTTCAATTTAATGAATTGTTACATTATTTACAGGCTAATTTAGTGAACCTACATAAGACTAATTGCATGTTTTTCTATAGGAATTTTCATTTCCTTTTATTAGATGAAATGGTCTATTGTGAATTAGGTAGGAGGCTTACATTTTTTTTTGTTTTTTTCCATGTTTAATCATTTTATTGGGGGCTCATACATCATTTCTCATAATACATGAATACATATGTTGTGCCATGCTTCATATTGTGCCACGCTTCTTCACATGCCTGCAACTGTCATTGCCCTCTGATTCATCCATTTTCTTATGCACACATTTGTTTTCAGTGATCATCAGGAAGGTGAGCACCATGGATATAATAGAACTGAGTATTCTTGCATTGAGAAAGTACTTGAGTGGAAGTCCAATATCCATCTGCTGCCTTAATACTACACCTATAAATATATGCACGTAGATCTATTTCCCCAAGAACAACATCTTGAACCGTGCAGAACATATTGAAGTTGTCAAAAATTGCATTTTCCTTGGATCTGCATTCGACCCCCATTCAAGTGGCAGTCAAGAAACCAAACAATGTATTGCACAAGTTCTTTAAAGTATTAAAAAGCAAAGATGCCACCCTGAGAACTAAAGTGCATCTGACACAATCCTGGTATTTTCAATGGTCTCATTACGCTTCTAAAAGGCATACAATAATTAGGGAAAGACAAAGAGGAATCGATGCATTTGAATTACGTGTTGGTGAAGAAGACTGAATAGACAAGGGGCTTTGGGAAGTGCGAGCACAGCTGTTCAGGAAAGAAGCAGTTATTCTCCTTAGAAAGGAAGACGGTGGCCTTCATCTCATGACCTTTGAGCTTGCTGTCAGAAGTGAGCAGGCTCTGGAGGTCAGCCTGCTTGCTAGAGGGTCAGCCAAAAAGAACAGGAACCTCAGTGAGAGGGGCTGACCCAGTGGCTGCAGGAATGAGCTCAACCTGGCCACAGTGGTGAGGATGCTGCCAGACTGGGCATCCTTGGGTTCTGTTGAACATGGGGGTTCCTGTCAGTCAACAATGATTTCATGGCATCCAGCAGCAACTGAAGTGAATGCAGAGGAAAAAAATTAACCAAAGTATTTCTAGGGATCAGGGTCCTCAGTACGCTGTAGATCCTATGCTTGCCCTTTCAATATGTTTTTCAGTCTGTGCTTTTTCTCCTCTGCCTTTGTTCCATGGTCTGGGCTCTTCACTTTCCTGTCCCATTAAAAGGCTTTTACCTTCAATAAATGTATTTAAAAAGCGAGCTCGCTCCCACACACTGTCTGTCTACACTATGAGCAGCACACTTCCTGAATGAAACCTCCCCCAGCTGTATCAAGACTGCCCCTGCAGTAAGGAAGTGGTCCTCCACCCTATTCGTCACCAAACCACTTGATTCACCGTCGATCCCTTCATGGAGTTGCCCGCTCAATGCTAGGTCATATCATGGGAGAATCCCCCAACTCAAGATAGGAAGAGGGATGCCGGCCCCACCCCCCGCCCCGCCCCGATCCTTCACTTTCTGCTTTTCTTCGGCCCCTCTTCCCAAGTGTCCGCTTACTTCTCCCTGTCCACCCTCATGTGCATTTGACCTTCGAGAACCAGCTCAGCGGCACTTCTGATCCAGAGGGGACAAAACGCAACCCGTCAGCAACCACTTACCTTCTGCGATGTGCTGCATCCTGCTGGCCTTGATTTGCCTCAGTTTTGTGACGAGGCAGCGCCCCCAGGTCCAGAGTGTCTCCCTGGAACCAGCACCACTCCGAGTCCTTCTTCCTTCCCACCTCACCCATCCCTGCTCTCAAAGCCCCATCAGGAGGGTCTCTTAGGATTGAGACATCCAGTTTCTCTTCTTTCTGTGCCTTCACAGCACAATGGACCACCCTCTCGTTTCTCAGAGCCTACGTAGGAGTGGATGGAGACCTGGACATTTGAGTGACAATGGATTTTAGTTTTGCTGCTGGAAGTAGACACCGCAGAGCATACACCAACCCAGTGGTGTTTTCTTTTGCAATTCGGCAGACCGAAGCCATTCTTCTGCTTGAAAAGTCATTCTCGCCCTCCTGTCCTGAGTTCTTCTGCCCCTGTTGACACCCCGTCACTGCTTCCCAAGATTCCGCTCTGCTCTTTACTAACAATTTTGGGGATAAAGAAGGTCCAAATCCTCACGACTCACAAATCAGTAGGGGGCATTGTGGTAAATGGAGAAAAGGTCGAAGCTGTCAAGGATTTCATCTTGCTTGGATCCACCGTCAAAGCTCAAAAGAGCCGCAGGTAAGAGATCGAACAAGGCACTGTCATCCGCTGCACAGGACTGCAGCCAAGTGTCGGGCGACAAGGAGGTGGCATTGAAGACTGAGGTGTTCTTTGGACATGCTGTCAGGAAAGACCAGTCCAGGGACTGGTCTCCGGTCAGGAGAAGGACATTATGCTTGGTAAAGTCGAGGGGCAGTGAAATGAGGTAGACTTCCAATGAGATGGACTGACACTGGCTGCCACAATGGGTTCAGACATAAGAACAAGGTGAGGTGTGGAAGAAGCACTCCAGCCTGTGGGTCATGAGGTGTCAAAGGGATCAGGTAACAGATATCAGAGAATTTCAAACATACAAATATATTGATGCAAATGATGCTGCTTGGAGAGCAGACCCAAGGCCCATTTGAAGGCTATTGGATAGTCCATTACAGAAGGTTCACAAGGAAGGAATGAGTCAGTCAGGGTGCAGCACAGCACAGATAGAACACACAACATTCCTCTATCTCTTTAATACTTTTCTCCATCCCCCCCACCCCACTATCATGATAACAGTTCTACTTTACAAGTCCTACTAGACTGGAGAACATGTAAAATGCTACAGATAAGAGCAGAAGCAGGGCAGATAAAGCCCTCAGGAACAGTAATGAGAGTAGCCATACCAAGAGAGTAGAGGGAGAGTAGGGTAGGAGGGGTAGAAATGGGGAACTATCTACAATGATTGATGTATATATAACCTACCTCCCAGGGGGACAAACAACAGAAACGTGAGTGAAGATATGAACATAATAATAATTTATAATTTATCAAGGGTTCATGAGGGTGGGAAGGTGGGGGGAGGAGGGAAAAAAGAGGAGTAGATACCAAAGGCTCAAGTCAAAAGAAAATGCTTTGAATATGATGATGACAGCCTATGTACAAATATGCTTGATACAACTGATGTATGGATTGTTTAAGAGCTGTGAGAGCCCCCAGTAACATGATTTAAAGGAAAAGATTTGTAGTGTCAGAAGCTTCCAAGGGCAATTCTACTCTGTTCTATAGGGTGGCTGTGGGTTGGGATTCACTCAGTGACAATAGGTTTAGTCGAGTCGCTGTGTTGTTTTGCTAAGAGAACAATCACACTAACGAGTACACAGCCCTTAGACTCAACTGCTCTGCAATCCAAAAGGCAGCAGTACCCCCAGGACACAGTTTGGGAGGGTTAGGAAGAGAGAGGGATGAGAACAGGAAGCACGGGGCAGAATCAGGACGAGTGCGGTCACCTTGTGGCAACGACTGTAGGAAACAAAATGTGTCTGAACCATTGGGTGGAACCCTAATGCTCCTCTCCGTCACCCTTCACCCAATCCACAATACAAATCTAAAGAACATATTGGACACATTGCTTCCCTTGTTGCTATGATAATGATGAGGATGATGATAGACTCTATCATGGGATTTCCAAAAGCTGAAAGGAAACTTCCATTCCAGAGGGTCATTCCATTTTCCTGTGTTGACATCACCCACTCCATAACAAAGCAAAGTCTGCCTGGGCCACGTTGTGTGTGTCTTTCTGAGGCACGCACCACATTCGCTGCATCACCTGTACAGCCACTGTCACTGGCTGCATGCACCCATTCCCTAGCCTCACTCATCCTGGGCTGCCTTCTCCTGAAAAGATGCCCAGGCCCTCCTTTCTCAAGGCCGGGCAATCCACCCTCCACAACCCTCCCCGACCCTGTATGCATGGGCTGGAGTTTGACCACATGGACTGCAGTCAGATGCCCTCCCCCTGCTGGAGGGGGGAGCAGACCCTGGGGAAGGGAAGAGGCTATGTGTGTGTGTGTGTGTGTGTGTGTGTGTGTGTGTGTGTGTATAAAATCGTTAGGTGTTAGGACAGCCAGGTTGGGTCGCGATTCTCCCACGATGTGAGCTGACACAGAGCAGTCAGCTCCATAATGAGGAGCGGCCCCCAGCGAAACCGTTGGCCTGAGCACATCTTGACCTCTGGAGCAACAATCCTCTCCAAGGTCATCTTTGTTGTGTTGTTGGGTGCCACTGAGCCAACATCGACTCGTGGTGACCCACCCAGTACGGCAGGGCAAGAACACTTGCTGGGCCTGCGCTGTCCTCACATGGCTATTTTTATTATTTATGATTATGATTCATAGATGATTTGGGGGGACTTTTACAACTCTTATAAGAATCCACACTTTAATTGTATCAAGCTCATTTGTACATAGGTTGCCATCATGATTTTCAAGGCATTTTCTTTTTACTTGAGGCTTTGGTATCAGTTCTTCTTTTCAACCCCCTTTCCCGATCCTCCCACCCTTATGAACCCTTGATAAACTAGAAACTATTATTCTTTTCATATCTTACACTAGCCACTGTCTCTCTTCACCTACATTTATGCTGTCTGTCCTCCTGGGAGTGTGGTCTATGTTGATCATTGTGGTAGGTTTTCCCTTTCTTCCCTTCTTCCCCCACCTCCCCTCTACTCTCACGATATCGCAATTCTCATGACTGCTTCTGAGGGCTTATCTGTCCTAGATGATATGTGTCCAGAGCGCTAGTCTGTACCAGTGTATGTGCTCTGGTCTAGCCAGATTTATGAGCTAGAACTGGGGTCATGAGAGTGGGGGGTGGGGTGTAGGAAGCATTAAAGAACTAGAGGAGTGCTTGCTTCAGCAGTACATATACTAAAGAACTAGAGGGATGTTGTGTGTTCTGTCACCCAGGAACAAGAGAACAGGAACAGGGTGCTGTACTGCACCCTGACTGGCCTGTACCTTCCTGTGACCCTTCCGTAAGGGAATATTCAATTGTCTATGGATGGGCTTTGACTAAAGTGACCAGATTTTAAGCGGGACACCATTGACCCAGGGGCGGCAGGGTTCTTGATTAAAAATTTGGCCTATTTTGGAGCAGCAAAAATGTTTATGGAACACAAAAATAGTATTGTAACATATTTATTTTGATTGTGAAATGCTGTGGGACCTTGTTAAATTGTTAAAAAGCAGGTCGTCTGGTCACTTTGGCTTTGGCTCTCCACTCTGACCCTCCTCATTCACAGAGACACGGTCATTTGTTCTGGATCTTCTGATGCCTGATAGCTGAGCCCATTGACACCTAGTGAGCATGTGAGCTCGTGCGCTTCCTCCATGTGGGCTTTGTTGCTTCCCTGCTAGATGGTCACTTGTGTAACTTCAAGCCCTTAAGACCCCAGATGCTATATCTCTTAATAGCTGGCACCATCCTCTTTCTTCACTACGTTTTCTTATGTACCCATTTGTCTTCAGCAACTGTGGTGGGAAGGTGGGCATTACAGAATGCCAGGTTATTAGAATGCAGTGTTCTTGCATCAAGGGAGGGCTTGAGTAGAGGCACAATGGCCATCTGCTACCTTGATACTTAACATCTAAATATATGTAGGTAGACCTATACCCCTATCATTATATATCAAAATACTTACATGTTTACATGCCTATGTTTATACCTCTATAAATGTGTTTTGCCTTCTAGTTCTTTCCTCTAGTTCTTTTTACGTTCCTCCTGTCCCACTGGCACGTTCTGACCTTCACTCAGCTCTCAGCAATTTCTCTTGTGTACAGTGCACTTAATCAAACTCCATGAGGCATTCTACACCCTCCTCACCATCGATTTTAGATCTCTTGCTGTTTTCTTGTTCCTGGGTTTGTTGATTCTCCCCTCCCTGTCCCCCACCTCTTCTTCTTACCTGTCCTCCTGGAACCATTGGTCCCATTGTTTGCTCCTCGGGGTTGTTTGCCCTGACTAGCTTACATAGATAGAAATAGAAAACAAAGAAAAAGCTATTTTAAAGCTATTTATAAGTAGTCCCAGGCCTGTCTGCTACCCTTATAAATGTTTTCTGATTGGGTCCGATGTGATGCCAAGACCTGCCCCACCCAGTCAGGGGTCTGTTTTCAGGATTCCTTGGGGAGCTTTGTTGTCTTGCCCCCCTTGCTACCCCTTAGCACTCCCTTTGTGATTCGCCCTGGGCACTGCAAATTTTTACATCTATCTCCCAAGTAAACATCGAGTGGATTCAAATTCCTGACCTGGAGGTCAGCAGGGCAACATGAAACCCATATAGCTAGGAGGGATCTTGTGCTCCATAGACCTGTCAAAGGTTTGGCTGAAAATTGAGCCACAAGGATGAGTTCATAAGTCAGGATTGTAGTCTTTCCTCCCTTCCTTCCTTTCCTCCCTCCCTGGTTCCCTCCCCCCTCCTTTTTTCTTTCTTTCTTTGGCTCAGTCAGAGCCATTGTCTTGGGGCTTCTACCCGTTTCTGTCTAGCCAGTAAGCAGGGTCACTGATGACATTACTTCACTCTACCCACCAGAAGCTTCTAATGGGGTCATTTTCAGAGCCCTGGGGAGTGGTAGCTGGGCACAATCTAGTTCTTCTGGCTTCATGGTTATAAGGGCTGGGGTTTCCTTAGTCCTAGCCTGCATGATCTTGGTCACCTGACCCTCTGTTCTGTTGGCATCACACTGCATCTGTTCAAATAAAGAATAGGCAAATCCAAACTACGCAAATGGAGATCAGTGTCATTGAGACCAGTGATTTGCATGGGGTGGGGTGGGGGTGGGTGGCCTTTGGAGGGACCCACTTCTCCAGCCCTGGGCAGCGGTGAGGATGTGGGATGAACTGGGAGAGAGAGGTTGGTGAGCGTGCTGGCTGAACGCTGCTCTGCCCGTGGGTGCACGCTGTCTACAGGAGGAGATGCCCTCCCCACCCACGCCCTTCTTCATCGTTGGCTTCTTCCTCGTGTCCTCGGCTGCCATCCTGCAGAACGGCTTCATGGTGTCCACGCTGGCCTGGAGGTGGATGGGGGGACAAACGCTGCCCTTGGGGGACCTGATCGTGGCCTGCCTGGCCACCTCCAGGCTCAGCCTGCACAGCATAACCATGGTGAACAATGTCTTGGTCATCATCAACAACCACTGTCTGCTGGGCTACTTGCACATCGTGTGGGACTTCACCAACATCCTCACTTTCAATGCCTGACTCTCTGCCTTCTACTGCATAAAGATCGCTTCCTTCTCCCACCCTATCTTCCTGTGGTTCCGGTGGAGGCTTTCCCGCTCTGTGCACAAGCTGCTGCTGGCCTCCTTAGCCATCTCTGTGGTGACCGCCATCCCTGCAGCCATCAGGAACGTCACCATAGTGCTGAAGGATTCCTCCCAGCCACTCTACAGCAACAAGGGCTGGACTGGCTGGATGAAGAGCTTCCACCAGCAGTACTGGCTGCTCCAGGTCACGCTGGTGCTCTCGCTGCCCTTCCTGCTGTTCCTGGTGTCCATCTCTCTGCTCATGTTCTCCCTGTGCCGGCATCTCAGTCAGATGTGGGCCGGCCCTCACGGACCCCGGGACTCCAGCACCCAGGCTCACACCATGGCCCTCAGGTCCCTAGCTTGTTCCCTTGTTTTCTACACCTCCTACTTCCTGTCCCTGGCTGTGATCATTGTGACGATCACCCTCCAGAATAGGCACAGCTACTGGGTCTCTCAGATGGTGATCTACACGGGCATCTCCCTGCACTCCACCATCCTGCTCATCAGCACCCCCGGTTCAGAGGGGCCCTGAGAAATGGGGTGCAGGGCTGTGGGGTCAGAGGCACCAACAGCTCAGGCCACAGCCAGGTCCCTCCAGTAGGCTCAGCTCAGGGGTCAGTGGTGGTGGGAGGGATCCCATGTGAGACAAGGAGGCAAACATGCTGACCCATCCACTGTCTTCCTTCCGCTCTGTCTTCTTTTCCAACACCTCCCCCCCCCCCCAGCCCAGGACCACAATTATGCCCCCTGAACTCCCCGCTTCTCATCCTCTCATCTAATTTGGGACCAATGGCTGATGCGCTTGGCTACTAACAGGAAAGTTGAAGGTTTGATTCTACCCAGAGAGCTCTGAGGGAGAGCCATGGATACCCCAGTGGGTTCCATTCAGGAATGGCCTGTGTCACCTTTCCCTCTGTGCCTTGGTCTCACCATGGTGAACGTGAGAAGTATCCTCTTTTCTGATGCACAGAATTGCCTTTGCATCTGCATTTTTTAAGTTAAAGGGGTCACAGAGGTACTTTTAGAAGAAATAAGGAAGCTCCAAATTGGAGATTGACTCACCCAAAGACATAGTTACAGAAAGGCAAGACCAAGAGCCACATGTCACCAAAACAAGGTATTTACTAGCGCTCTGGATACACCACAGGTCCTGTCTTCCTTGTCTGTCCTCATCTGGAATCCGAAGACCAGGTTTAGAGTCTTGCTGAAATCATGACTCACAGCACTCTGAGGCAGCGATTGGACCTCGCTGGATCCCTGTCCCCTATGCTCTTGTAGGGGTTCAGTGTGACCCCTGCACACATGCATGTTGCAGCGAGCACTGTGGGGCTTTAAGAAGTGGTGATCATGATGGTGGTGATGGTGGCTAGTACATTGTCCGTCCTCCATCCCGCCATCCTCTGAGGTGGTCAGAGCCTAAGGAGAAGCCAGAAGATTCCACAGAGTCCCAGAGCATCCACATGAACCGAGGAGGATGGAGTAAGCAAAGACCACTTCTCCAGAGGACCCAGTTTCCAAGAGTCACCATGCTCAGGACTCTACTCACGGGTGAGTGGGAGTGGACAGAGAAGGTCTGGGTGCAGGAGATAGAGATAGAGATAGATAGATAGATAGATAGATAGGGAGAGAGAGAGAGAGAGAGAGAGAGAGAGAGAGAGAGAGAGAGAGAGAGACTTGAACAGTGTATTCTTCGCTGAGCTAGCACGTTAACTCGTCAGCTCCAAGGAGCACCTCACACAGTGGGAGGGGAAGGAAGGACACCTGGCCCACCTGGGCTACAGCTGCAAGTGGGGCGGGTCTCACAGTAATAGGCTCTGGAATCTGGGGTGCCAAGGTGAATGGGGCTGGCACATTGGCTCTGTCTTCTGTGAAGATGAAAATTCCCAGGTGTGGGGTGAGGGGGTCTTCCCTCCCAGCTGCTCTCTCCTCGGCCTCTCTTCCTTTGGCTGCTCCTACAGACCTGAGAGCACTGGGATGCGCCTGGATACACAGCCCTGGCGTCTGTCCAGTCACAGACTTCCCAATGTGGGGAACCCGGTCTCTTTCCTACTTACCCTCCAATCAATCTGCTCAGGTCAACAGCCCAAGACCTGTACATGCAGCCTTGGCAACGCACTGGTAGGGCCAGGCGCGTCGGCCCTTGAGTTCACGTGGCAGCTCTGGATCAGGCACCTGCTGGAAGGAGTCTTGGGGGCATCGTGGCTGCACACGGGGCTGCTCGCCACAAGGCCACCAGTTTGAAACCAGCAGACACTCCGAGGATGAGAGATGGGACTTTCTACTCCCGGAAAGGGCCTCAGTCTCAGAAATCCACAGGGTGGCTGTGAGTCATCCTCGAGGTGGCTCAGCGGGGGTAAGGTGGGTTTGGGGTTTGGTATGCCACCTTGAAGTCCTGAAGTGGTGCCAGGCAGCCCCGGTGACCTGCTGCCAGAAAAGCCAGACACCAGAGGCTCGAGGGGATACGGGCAGGGAGGAGTGGATCAGGGACGTTTCCATGGGGGGAACGAGAACCAGGGACAGGAACCACAGTGTGTCGTGTGTGAGTGTGTATGTGTGTGAGTGTGTGTGTATCCTGCTGGCTGGAATACTGACCGGTTCTGTGACTCTTCACCCGATTCCCACTGAAAATCTGGAAAGAAGAGTACTTGTGGTAAGACAGAGAGCAAAATCAGTATGCTCCATGAATTCCCTACGGCAAGTATTAGCTTCCAGGATGATAAATATGAAAGTTCTTTTCTTTTTAAAAAGAAAAACCCAATTTGAACAGAAAAAGCATAGATGGTTTCCTTCAATCAAGCGCTGTCTTTTTTGCTGTCATTCAGAGCATCCAGCTGGAATATTGGTAAAATAACATGCCGTATTTTCTCTGCCTTACCAACCAGAGCTCCTCTGACATTGGGGGTGGCCAGGAGAGAAAGTGGATTCCCACACACCTGATTTCTCTGGTCAAGTTGGGTCTGTGAGAGTCCTGGTCTAGCGCGGTGAACTTGGAGGTTCCCTGGGAGCTGCTGTAGCGCGGTGATTGCTGTCAAGGGTATTCAGGGTGGTTCCGACTCAGAAGGAGTCACTCTCCTGCCCTGCGCCATCCCCACATGCTGTTTTTACACCAGACGGAGCCATGTTGCAGCCGCTGTGTCAGTCCATCTTGTGGGGGGTCCTCGACCTTACCAGGCACCGGGTCCTTCTCCAGGGACTGGTCTCTCTGACAATAGGTCCAAAGTACAGGAGATGGAGTCTGGGCCCTCTTTGCCTTTAAGGAGCATTCTGGCTGTCCATCCACCCAGACAGATTTGTTTGCTCTGTTGGCAGTCAGTGAACACCAGCTGGCATTTCAACATGGGAATGCGTTCTAGGTGAGCCTTTTCTCTTCCTTTATTCTTATGGCTTGTTTCCCCCTTGTGTTTTGTATCATGTCATCAACACTACCCCCTCCCCCCCCCCCGGGCCCAGGGATTCTCAGAATAGTCCAGCAGCAGCTGCCGCCCCACCAGGGCAGGACAACAGCGAAGTGTAGTCTGGTCTTCTGCGGGGGATAGAAGGGAAGGGGTAGCACATCAGTAAAGATGATGGAAATGGGAGGAGGTTTGGGGAGTAGTTAGACAAGTCTGACTACTCAAGCATTGCAACAACAACAACAATTTCACACACGCTGCCATCCAGTTGATGCCAATCACGGCGACCCTACAGCGTAGGGTAGAACTGCTCCTCTAGGTTTCCAAGAACGTTCATGGGAGTCAAGGGACACATTTTTCTCCACGGGGCTGCTGGTGGTCTCAAACTGCTGACTTTGAGGATTGCAGCCCAGTACCTAGCTATGAGAGCACCACCAGGGTTCATATAAAGGGGTTCAGCACATGAGGCTGAAAAAGGAGGACTTGAAAGACAGGGAAGGCATTGGGTTATCCGGTACTCAAGATGGAGTCCCCCAAAGTTTGGGGGTTCTCAGGGAACCACGGCCTGGGAGGTTGTGAGTCTCAACCGATTGGGAACTTCTGAGAAAAGCCCAGCAGGCCGCATACAATTCAGATTGCTCTGAGCATGTTTTCGGACACAGGAGTCTGGGCTCCAGCTTGTCCTCATCCTAAGACACTGAGCTAACTCTCTGGTGCTGATGTTTGAGTAGACGGGAGAGAGGAGATGGCTATCCCGTGGGCGGTCACTGCTTCCACCCAGCCCTCTGTGGCTGGACATCTACACATAGTCCCCACGAGATTCTCGCTCACTGGAAGAATCCCCTGGTCTGGCTGCAGCAGCAAAAAGGAAAACCAAGTGACAGGGAGTGGCGAGGATGCTACCTGTGCTGTGTGGGGGTGTGTGTGTGGGGGCACTCCATCTGGGCCCCAAAGTCTCTGGCCATGGTCGCGTCTTCCCCAAGCCCCTTGCTTCCCTAGGAAATTCTGGTTCTTAGCCTGGGCTCCTCACCGGCAAACCCCTCCTTTAGAGCCTCGTTGCTGCTCTCCCAGGTGGAGGCTCCTTCTTGCTTTTCTCCTCCTGCTGACGTTGCTTTTCTGAGGCCACAGCATCCCAGACCGTCGGACCATTTCCTGGAACAATGGTGCTCTACTTGACAAGTCTACATGGCTTCTGTGCTATTTATGAACACCTTTCCCCCACCCCCCCAGCCTAACTCACTGATGTCAAGTCAATCGAGACTCATGCTAACTCTCCTGGGACTCTCTTCTTGACTATTTCCAACATGTGAATCCCTCTTAACCCTGGGCAGTGTTTTCCCAACCTCTTTGGGGCTCCTGGTCTTCACGGTCTGGTAGGGTGGATTCCACTCACCCCATCATGATCACACGCCCCTCTCCATGTCGGCCGTGATTTTGAATGACATGCAGGTATGACTGCGTCATGTACCTGCTCAAGCACACATCAGAGAGGAAGGAAGAGAGAAACAGGTGGAGTTTTCAGTCCTCTGATCTTCCACACACTCCCTGGGTGTGAACTTCCTGGGAAAGGAGCTGCTACCTGGACGATGGGTCCCAGGGTCCTTTGGGTGGGCACAGCTGATAGGACACTGGATTCCCTTTGGTTTCTTTCTTAGTCTTCTGCTGGTCAGAGCTGAAAATGTAGTCACAGCAACCCCACATGTCCTTTAGCTCGCCAGGTCAACAACATAGGACCTTGTGGACAGACCTGGAGCTCAACTGGATAGCTACACACACAGGATCTCGTGGGTGGGTCTGGAGCCCCGTGGGACTTTGAGGGTGGTCTCTTGATGAGTTAGCAGTAGAATTCTCTTCTTCCAGGTGGGAAGCCCAGGTTGGATTCCAGGCCACGTCACTGCCTCACCCTCCCAGCCTCGTGTAACTCTGATGCTAGACAGGTTTCAGCAGAGCTTCCGGACCCAGCTGGAGCTGAAGGACACTACTTCTGGAAACAGCCTATGGAATGGGCCCCCGGTGCTCTGGTCCTCAGGGGGTCTGCGGATGTGGCAGGGCCCGGCGGCATTTCCTTCCATCTGGCTGGGGCCTCTGTGAGTGGGGAGGACTCAATGACCAATCACAACAACCATGAGCGGTCAGCAGAGAGGGACGGGGGGAAGAAGAGCCTGGCAGCTGGCAGCAGGGGATGTTGTGGCCGAACTTTTTCCAAGGCTCCGTTGTTCTTCCCATCTTCCAGTGGAGCGTCTGATGTTCTTCTCCAGTGCTGCCCTTCAAGCCCGTCCATTCTTTCCCGCCTTCCTTATTCAATGTCGGAAGGCTCCTGAGAGGCAGAAAGGGCGATACTTTGTCTCCCAGCCCTTGGATCCATGTCCCTGGAGAAAGACCTGATACTTGGTCAGGTAGAAGGACAGTGGAGGAGAGGAAGACGAGATGGATGGGTCCCATGCCATGGCTGCAGCACTGGGCTCTGACACAAGCACGTCCGTGAGAGGAGGCGCAGGGCCGGGCGATGTTTCCTTCCACTGAGCATGGGGTGGCTATGGGTCAGAGCTGACTGGATGACACTGAGAACTGCCCCACCCCAGACTGAGTGGGCAACCTCTGCTGAAACCCACCGTTCAGAGGGCAGCGAGGGACTGGAAGATGGACATGGAATGGACACGAACAAGGTAGGGTGGTACTGGGAAAGGAGCTGCTACCTGGACCATGGGTCCCAGGGTCCTTTGGATGGGCACAACTAGACAGGACACTGGATTCCCTTTGGTTTCTTTCTTCTGCTGGTCAGAGCTGAAAATGTATTCACAGCAACCCCACATGTCCTTTAGTTCACCAGGTCAACAACATAGGACCTTGTGGACGGACCTGGAGCTCAACTGGAGAGCTATGTACCCAGGATCTCGTGGGTGGGTCTGGAGCCCCGTGGGGCTTTGAGGGTGGTCTCTTGATGGGTTAGTAGTAGAATTCTCTTCTTCCAGGTGGGAAGCCCAGGTTTGATTCCAGGCCACGTCATCGCCTGCCCTCCCAGCCTCCCAGAGAGGACACATTACGGGGACTGGCCAGCAGTCGATGTCCTTGAACCATCCATATCGTCTCTGTTGGATGGGAGAGTTGGGTTTCTGGTGCAATCTTTCAATTGAAGCACAACAGAATGCTCCTGGGGAATAGAACTTGTCTGACCCTCACCGGAGCCTTACAGGATGGCAGCCAGCAGAAACCTCAGCTGCTTGGTCTGGCACACTGAGGGGCAGCACAGGGCACCGGACTGGAGTTCACCCAAGGACGTCGGTGTTCTCATCTGTCCACACACACCCTCCCAGCACCTTTGCACCGGGGTGCAGGGAGAACCAAGCCCCACGGAGAGGACTAGACCCACAGAGCCTGCCTGTCGACCGCACCCCTGAGCACCCACAGGTGTGCGACGCTGGGTTAGGTGTCGATGGTGGCGGGCAGCACGCCTGTGGGTGTAGCACCCGGGAGTGCTGTTGACACTGGCAAAGGCAGGCAGAGGAAGTGCAGGCAAATCCACAGCAGCCGGGCCTCCGCTGTCAACCAAGCCTGGGTAGTATTTGCATCTGCCTTGAGAAAAGAAGCTCCCCCAGTTCTGAGGGTCTGGGCCCCCATGTCTGCCTCTGAAGACTGGCAGTAGGAGAGACGCCGCGCACACACTCTGTGGAGGTAGTTTTCTGGAAAAGGCCAGGATCGTCAGGCAGCAGTCTTGGAGATACCTCCTGGCAGTCCCAGGACCATCCGGAGCCATGGAGACTAACAGCACAGACAGGGCAGCCTCGGCGCTGGCAGGCGTCCTGTTACTCCTGTGCCTGGGGGCCGTGGTTGGCAATGGTTTTATCATGGTCGCTCTGGGCACCGAGTGGCTGCGGCGGCGGAGGCTGTCGCCTTGTGACACATTGCTGGCCAGCCTGGGGGCCTCACGCTTCTGCCTGCAGTGGGTGGTCATCGGGAAGTGCATTTATCTCTTCTTCTACCCCCAGGCCTTCCCCTACAACCCCACAATGCAGGTGTTCTACTTCCTGTGGGACTTTCTGAACTCCACCACCCTGTGGCTCTCCACCTGGCTCAGCATCTTCTACTGCGTGAAAATCACCACCTTTACGCATCCGGCCTTCCTGTGGCTCAAGAGGAAGGTGTCCGGCTGGGTGCCGTGGATGCTGCTCAGCTGCCTGGGCCTCTCCAGCCTCAGCACCCTTCTCTTCTTTGTCGGCAACCAGCACCTGTATCAGAGCTACCTGCACAGGGACCGGCCCCGGTGGAATGATACCTACCACGAGCTGCGGAGGTTCTACGAGAAGTCCTACTTCTTCTCACTGAAGCTGGCTTTCTGGACCGTGCCCACGGCCACGTTCCTCCTGGGCATGGCTCTGCTCATCACGTCTCTCGGCAGGCACGCCAGGCAGCAACTCCTGACCGTCTCGGGGCGCCGGGACACCAGCGTCCAGGCCCACTTCCGGGCTCTGCTGACCCTCGTCTCCTTCGCCATCCTCTTCACTGCCCACTTCCTGTTGCTGGTGCTGACCTCGACCGTTGCTGTCTTCTCCTTCCAGGACCTGCGATACGGGGTGTGGCAGGTGGTGATCTATGTGTGCACCGCCCTGTACCCCGTCATTCTGCTCTCCAGCAACCCCAGGCTCCGAGCCGGGCTGCCAGGCAGCTGTTGCCCAACGTTGGCGGCGGCGGCGGCATCGTGAGGGATGCCGAGACAGAAGTGTAGCACGAGGAGACACTGCTTCCCCTCCCTGGGGTACTCTGTCTGCCAAGCTATGGTTAGAAGAAAGAGCTTCCGGGCTGGGAGGTGAGATCCAAGTCCTGCCATGTGGCCTTGCATCCCCTGGAGATGCCCACCTGAGAGGACGGAGTTGATGATACCCCAGGTTCCTCTGAGTGCTTAAAGGACCCGCCTAGGAGCTGGGTCACAAGGACCCTGGCCCATCACCCAGCTGGGACGGTCTCTGGCTCCTCGATGTTCCCTAGAGTTTCATGCTGTCTCCATCTTCCCTTGTTGACCCTTAGCCGGCTCAGCCTCTCCGTGAGAGTTCCTGGTGAGGGGTGCATGAGCTCCAGGGCTGGACACCAGCAGGTCAGGCCTTTCCAATGCCCTGGGCCTCCGAGTACTGCGATTGATGGCTTGCAAGTGCTTTTTACCAATGTCAGGCCCTTTTGTCTGTCCTGGGGGAAGGGCCACTAGTGCCTTGTTCCTTCATGGGGATGTTGACACCTACTGTTGGATCTGGTTTGGTGGCCTTGTGTGGACTGCTTTTCAGCTTTTTGCAGGGCTTCTCCAGCCTGCCCCAGGCGAAGGCTCATGCCATTCCCAAGTCACTGGTAGAACTTCCCAGCCACATCCTGAAAATCCAACCAGACTCATTGTGAACGAGGCGACTGTGAAGCACAGTTGTCCTATACGACAGAGTACAGCCCTCCACCCCCACCCCAACCGCCCGTGGGTTTCCAGCCTGTCACTCTGGGTGGAAGCAGAGAGCCTTGCCTTTCTCCTGATAAGGAGTGGGCAGTCTTGAACTGCTGAGCTGACAGTGAATGTGTAACCGCCCGTAGTCCTGAGCACCACTGGGGCTGTCCTGCACCTCAGAGCACCAGCTCCAGTGGCTGTTTTGTGAGCCCGTCCCATGCCCGGGTCCCTCAGGGGAGGTGATCAGGAAGAACACAGACCTCTTTCTCACGCCAGGCTTCCATGACCACTGATCTCTCATCTGGACCATCTGCTCCCCCGGCTCCCACCCAAAAGGCTGTGAGCAGATGACTCTCCAGCAGGACTGACTCAGATCACATCACCCACACTCCCAACACCAGCCTTGGTCCAGCCTTCTGGGTCAAGCCCCCTCCCTTGGTAACCCCCAGACTCAAACTCAAAGTCACTGCCACCTGATCGATGCAGACTCACATGGACCCTGGAGGACAGGGTCGAACTGCCCCTGGGGGTTTCTGAGACTGTCACTCTTTACAGGAGTCAAGGGCCTCATCTTTCTCTCTCAGAGCGACTGGCGCTCTCAAACCGCGGACCTTGCAGTGAGCAAGGGTACAATGGGTTACCACTGCACAACCGGGCTTCTTTGGCACCCAAGGACCCCCAGTATCAGGACTCAGTGCTTCTGGTTTAGTAGAACTTGCCTATACAGCCGGATTTGGGGGTCCTTTGTTTTTGGACAGACCTGGGCTTCTCTCCCCACTGCTTTGTAATGGTCTCACTAAGCACTCCTCCCCTGCAGCTACACACCCAAGCTTTCCTGAGTTTGCTTCCCCAGTTAACTCTGAAAGGTCTGCTCTAAGGGCAACATCTCAAGTCTGCTCTGTGGGCCCCCCTCCGCCTTCCTGCCCCCAAGGCTTGAGCTTTGCCACTTTGAGGATGTGTCCCTGGATCTGTCTCTGCCGTGAGCTTCTGCCTCCTGGTGCTGGCTCTCTGCAAACCTGTCTGATCTTTCCTGCCAGGGAGACCTGGCTGCTCTAACCCTTTCAGGCATCTTTGGTAGCCCCCTGCTGTGCTGCACAGAAGTGTCCCCGCTGTTCCAGGCTCAGCTGTCACCCACGGCGGGGCGCCCAGGGTACCCCTGGCATTTTCTTTTGCCTGTTGTAACTGCTTCTGTTGGAAAACACATGAAGCCGCAGGAGGCTGCGAAGCTAGAAGATCTGCACGCCTTCATCTCAGGCCCCCCTGGTGGTGGAACGCGCCGGATGAGCGCTTGTCATTGTTTTCTGAGCACACTCAACACGTGTAAGTTTACTGGGAGGGCAATGCTGGTTCGTGGATGGAGCCCTCACCCTTCACGAGGGGGCCTGCCCGGGCTTGATTTTCAGGCCACGCGTCTCAGACCCAGCCACAGTCCGCATGGGCAGGTTTCCTCAGGGTTTCCAGACGAGACAGACCAGGAAGAAAGGCCTGCTGTTCTCTATTCAGCACTGCATTCTCTGCATTCAGATAAAAGCTGCATTTCTTTCATGAGTGACCGGCTGACTTACAAGGTCTGACCTGTGTCTGGTTCCACTTTGGCTGTGGCACAACAGAGAATAACAGATGCGTGAGTGAGGGAGAGTGAAACAGACCCAGGTTTGGGATGCCTGTGTTTCTGCACATTTGGATGTTGCTAAGCAACGGTGCCTGGCAGGCCTTTTAGCTCCTTCAGATGGTAGGGTTCCCTCCCAGGGAAGTGCCCTTTCTCCACTTTGTGGCTGATACACGGGCTCCCTTTCCAAAGCGTCCCGCATAAGCTACCCTTGTTCCCTCCGCTCTGTATGTCACCAGGCGGGTGATGGGGACATCACAGGATGGGCGCGATCTTCCCCCTGGAGTGGCTCCCTGGAGCTGGCCTCCCAGGGGGTATAAGCGAAGCTGAGCTAGGCGTGTTCGCCAAGCACCTGGGGACATGGCTAGGACGGCTCCTGTTTGCCCTGCTCTGATTCCATATTTGATGACGATGACAATGATTGCCCTGCCTAGATACCTGATGGAATTAATTCTTAGAGAATCCCGTTTTGCCACGGTCTGATAGTATGTGATGGCACACACAGGACCCCCCAACTCACTGCCAGGAGTCAGTTCTGACTCCTGCTGACCTTATAGGACAGGGCGAAACTGCCACTGTGGGTCCCCAAGCTCGTAGCACTTTACAGGAGTAGAAAGTCCCAGCTCTCTCCCTAGGAGCGGCTGGCGGTTTTGAACTGCTGACCTCACACATCACAGCCCAGTGTGCAACCACTACGCCACCAGGACTCCCAGGCAGTGGGACAGTGCTCCATCTGCTGAGGTCTCTTGGCTCGGGGGTGGTGGAGCAGAAGGCAGAGTGCTACAGTAGCCTGCAGTGAGGCTTGCAGGTGGCTGCCCTGCTTTGGCTCCTGGTGGCCCCACAGGTGTGGGGTGGAGCTGATTCCCAAGGCCTTCTGTGGACGGTGTGCAGGCTGGCCTTCCACAGAGCCTCTGAGAAGACTTGAACCTCCACAATGTACCTTAGGTCCCTTAGCAGTGGAGCCTGCGCAATTGCTTGCACCACCCATGGCCTCCAACATGGGGTGCTGCTTGGGGATCAGATTAGCAGCTGACCGGAGAGTGCATGTAAGGCTGATCCGCAAAGTCCCCTCTGGGAAGGCGACCACTTGCAGCTCGAGAGGAGACATAGCATTGCAGCACCTCGGTTCTCCAATGAGCAGACAAGAAAAAAGTCAGCTGCCACCTTCTATCGTAAATTCCAGGTCCATGACCTTGAATCTAACTCTAAAGGTGATGGAATTGAAAAACAGCAACAACAACCACCGACACCGATCTTTTCTTCTTCAAATAACGACAGGCACTAGTCTACAACGTTGATTCCACCAGCTATCTTTTACAGTGTCAGGGGTGTTTGCCGTGCCTAGCCCACTCTGGTGGGCATCCCGGTTAAGTCTCCTGATTCCACAGGCTGTGGAGCTCCACTTCCGTAGGCCTCTTACGTAAGACTCAAAAATCCCCGCTTGCTATGGAAGTCACCAGCACATTTGACCTCAGAGAAATTGAAAACTTTACTTTTAGAGAAATAGACTCTGTGAACGCAGGGACTCAAAGTCCCGCTAAACTTTAAATGACCTTGTAGTCTGCCACTAAATGCTCACATGTTACTTGCTTGGTGTGTTGAGTCGGTTCTATGGTTAGCAGTCACCCCCACCCCGGCCCCCCTTCCCCGCCCAGAATGAAACATGGCCCCAGCCGGCCCTGAGTGCCTGGTGACTCCTTCGAAGGAGCCACAGTGTCAATCCGCCTCCTCAAATACCTTCCTCTTTTCCACTGTCCTGTTATGTCACCAAGCAGATGTCCTTTCCCTGGGGCTGATCTCTCAGGACAACGGTCACACTAATACATGGAAAGGAAAGTTTCCATAACTATCTCCAAAATTCCTGAAAGACTACTGGGAAAATTCAAGATTCACTTTTGATAAAAATGCCTATTAATATCGATGCAGGCTTAATAACATGGGAAATACACTCATCTCACTCACAAACTTGAATCATATTTAATGACCCTAGTGACATTCTTACAAAATTCAGAATAAGAAACCGGTGCGCCATAATGTGACCCCAAACATCTTCCTGGTGAGACTTGCTGTCATGGTCACTGACTTGGAAAAACAAACAAACCAAAAACAACAGCCACCTCTTCTTCTTCAAATACGAGGGGTGGCTTTGGTGAACAGAAATGCATGTTCTTGCAGGCCAGGCAGTGAGAAGTCTGCTTTCAGGGTGTGGTCTCTATTGAAAGGCTCTGATCTGAGAGGACATTAGAATCATTTGCAGCTTCTGTTCTTGGAGATAGTCCTGTGACATAAATGCTTCCCAACTGTACTTCCTTTCTCTGTGCTTAGCCTGCCCTTTTGCTTCTCATGAGCTCTGGCTTAAGACCCATTTGAGACTGATAAGGCCTCATTGGCATCACACAAAAATGATGTCCAAATGGGATTTCATCCACAAGAGGGGTTAGGATTTGCCACCCGCCGTGCCCCCCCTCACCAGGGGGGGGGATATACCTGCATGTAATCTGTCACACAAGCCAATGAGATCAAGTAAACTAGAGGAATGGAAGCTGTAGATTGGACACAGTGTTGCCCATCCCAGCATTCAACACTAAAACTGTTGTGGAAGAGTAAGACTTCAGGATGGCAGTGGGGTGCAAAATAAAAACTCATAGATCAATATTGACTATCTATGCAAAGAATCACCACTTAGAGGATAGAATGAAAGAAAAAATCCTATTAGTCATGACCACAGAAGTGTATGATACCTAGGAATACATTTACCAGAAACTAGTGAGACTGACATGAAGGAAGCTTTGACCCACCTTCCCAGGAGACAGAATCAATGAGCTAATGGAACATCATGCCATGATCTTGGATTAGAAGACTCAACATCATAAAGATGTTAATTATCCCTAAGTTATTTGACAATCTAATATAAAGCATATAAAAATACCAATGCATGTTTTAAAATTTTAAAACGCCATAAAAATAGGAGTAACAGATTCTAAAGTTTTTACATGGAAACAAGCCAAAAGGGAAAACAATGCAGGCAGACAAGTTCTATCATATCTTCAAAGAGCTATGATCCTTGATAATTGAAGCATATAAGTGAATACTCTGAAGAATAGAAAAAAGCCAAGAAAATGGCTCCATCTATATAAGAAAAATTGCTATAAATTTTGTATAAATACAAAACCATGGAGTATTCAATAGTTGGCCCTGGAGATAACTGAAAAACTATCAGAAAGGAAAAAGAAGAAAGAAAGAGAACATTTCTATCCTTCGGACCATATATTGGTCATTAAGCCTCACTAACTTCTTTTGAATATAGAAATATAGCTTTGAAGAAGAAAATGAATTTTACAAAGTAGCATGTTGGTTTTAATATCTTGGTTTGGTTTGGTGAATTCTCTGATCTAAACTCTTATTACACAGCCTTGTATAATAAAGCCAATGCCTCAAAGATTTTAATGTTAAAAAAATGAAGCAATAAAATTGTAAGGAAAAAAAGGAGATTCTTTTAAAACATTTGGGATATAGGAAAACTTTTAATGCCATAAAAGAAAAGGATTGATTAACTTGAAACAAAAAATGCTTGCAAGACAAAAATTCTGTAAGAAAATGACAATAAGAAATGCAGTTGTCCACAGACCTGGACAGTATTGCTTTCAATAGAGCAAGCTAGGCAGTGATTTTAGTGGATGCATTTATCTTACAATTTACCGCCTTGTCATTGGATGCCCCATTTTGATGCATTTAAAACTTGTTCTTGTTTCTAATATTTCTACTTCCTTTTTAATTGAGGTTTTTAAAGAAATCTGTTGTACCTTGTTATTTCTGTTAGCTTAAAAATATTTTTTTTGTGTATGAAATCCAGGATAAGTAAATCTATAGACACAGTAACTGAATTCAGGGGAGACTGGAGGGAAAACGGGGAGCTGAGAACACTGAGAACAAGAATGAAGAAAACGTTCTAAGGCTTATAGTGGTGGTTGTTGTACAACTCTTCTTGATGTGATTAAACTATTGAATTGCATGATATGTGAATTATATGTCCAGAAGACTGCTAAGAAAAGAAATACACGTTGGGAAGGTATTGGCAACCCTATTAAAAATGTTTAGCGTCTAATTTTTTAAAAATAAGAGCTCTTATTATTCAATAGGAAAAGAACAACAAACCAAAAGAAAAGCCCAGTGTCCAGGTTCTCGGGGAGGGGACAAACCAGTCAGGGTGCTGTGTAGCAATGAGGAAACATACAATGTTCCTCTAGCTCTTAAATACTTCCTCCCCCCACCCCCACCTCCACCTCTCTGCTATCATGATCCCAATTCTAGCTTACAAATCCGGCTGGACCAGAGGATGTACAGTGATGCAGATAGGAACTAGAAGCATAGGGAGTTCAAGACAGAAGAACCCCTCACAACCTTCTCACCCCTCAGTGGTGAGAAGGGCGGCAATGGGAGGGTGGGCTGGAAAGGGAGATCAGATTGCAGGAATCTAAATGTAACCTTCTCCCTGGGGGACAGGCAGTGGAGAAGTGGGTGGAGGGAGACATTGGATGGTGTAAGATATGACAAAACAATGATAATTTATAAATCATCAAGGGTTCATGGGGGAGGGGGAGGGGGGAGGGAGGAGAAAAATGAGGAGCGGCTATCAGGGGCTCAAGAAGAAAGTAAGTGTTTTGAGAATGATGAGGGAAACTAATGTACAAAAGTGCTTGACATAAGGGATGGATGTGAGAATTTTGATAAGATTTGTACGAGCCTCCAATAAAATGATTTTTAGAAAAGAAGAGAAAGAAAAGCCTGGTGTACTGTCATGAATTACTTGACATGGCCCTTTGAGCCCTTGAGGAAGTAACTCACTCACATGGTTGAGAGGAAGATGAATATGTAAAGTATTTGTGGCCAAGCAAGGGAGCTGGCCCACTACACGCCTGTCAGTCTGTCGGACGGTGGTGGCTTGTGGGTTGCTGTGATGCTGGAGGCTATGTCGCTGGTATTTCAAATGCCAGCAGGGCCCCCCAAAGTGAACAGGTTCCAGCTGAGCCTCCAACCTAAAAGCACACGATAAAGATGCCATTGGCTGCCCACTTCAGAGAAAGCAGCCACTGAAAACTGTAGGCAGAGCACGCAAACACTGTCAGCTACTGAGGGCTAACGAATAGTGTCCATGATAAAGAACCCTGGCTGATGAAGGCGGGGGGATTGCAGCCTTCAATATGGATCATGACTCAGTGTAAGGAAGAGCAAAATCCTCAGGATGTTTTCTTCATTCTTGTTAGTGCCTCGTTTTCTCCCAAGAGGTGACTGGACCTATTAGGTAACAACTGTGCAAATAGGTAGCATTAAGATAAAGGGAGATAAGATTGAAGTTGTCAAGGGCTTTGTCTCTTTTGGATCCACAGTCAATGCTCAAGTCAGCAGCCGTCAAGAGATTAAAAGATGCATTGCATTGGTTCAATTTGCTTCACAAGGCCCTTGTCATAGTTACACAATCTGTTGTCAAGGGGAAACTTATGAGTGAAGGTGAAGTCTAGCTTGTCAATCAGGTTGTAGCTTGATGACATGATTTAGAGGAGCTAAGGAGATAAATAGCTTCCTGGAGGCAGGAGGCACGCTCACTCCCTAGGAAACATTGCAGCTGACAAAACACATAGAACTATGCCAGTGCCCTGACTTGGAGGAGTCACATGGAGACCCCTGCCAGCATGGAGATGCTTACCACACCCCTGCATCCACAAGACTTCCCACCCACTGGCCTGTGATCTTCCTGCATTCAGCATTGTTGAGTCTGAAGCAGAGTTTATAGGTTGGTATCTGACATATGGGCTAATATTGAACTTATGGACTTGAACAGGACAGGGCTGGAATGTTTTCCCAATATTCAATTGCTTTTGTATATAAAGCTCTTTCATACACACATATAAGTGTCCATAAATTTTGTTTCTGTAGTCTACCCAGACTAACACAACCCTGTTAGAGTGTTGAAAAGTAAGGATGCTTCTTTGAGGATTAATGTGTGCCTGATGGAACCTTGGCTTTTTCAATGGCCTCATAAGCATGTGAATATGGAGGACCCAATAAAATTAATGCACTTGAACTATGGTCTTGGCAATATAAAAGTACCATGGACTGCGAAAACAATAAAGATACCTGTCTTAGATGAGTCAGACTCCTCCTTAGAGGCAAGGATGGGGTGACTAAATCAAAGGTGCTTTCAGGACATGTCAGCAGAGACCAGTTCCTAAAGAAGGACATCATGCTTGGTAAAGTAGAGGAACAGTAACAAAGAGGAAGGCCTGGATGACATATATTGACACAGTGGCTGTAACAATGTATTCAAAAGTAAGAATGATTATGTAGATGGTACAGGACTCAGTGGGCTTTGTTCTGTTATACCGAGAGGCATGACATGATGGGCTGGACCTGACTGGCCCACTACCACCACCACCACCACCTCCAACACCACCACCACCTCCACCTCCAACACCACCTCCACCTCCACC
>PVJH01015292.1:0-54033 GCA_004026705.1 Nesogale talazaci
CCACACCCCCCCCCACTATTATTACCCCCATTCTACCTTAAAAATCCGGCTTGACCAGGGGGTGTACACTGGTTTATATCAGAGTTGGAAACACATAAAATCCAAGACTGATAAACCCCTCAGGACCAATAATGAGAGTAGAGATAGCTACCATGAGGGGAAGAGGAAGGTAGGGGAGAAAGGGGGAACCAATCACAGTGATCTATATATCATCCCTACCCTGGAGGACAGACAACAGAAAAGTGGGTGAAGAGAGACATTGGACAGTGTAAGACATGAAAAAAATTTATAAATTATCAAGGGTACATGAAGGAGAGAAAGGAAGGAGGGAGGGAAGAGAAAAATGAGAAGTTGATACAAGGGCTCAAGTACAAAATGTTTTGAGAACGATGATGGCCACAAATGTACAAATGTGCTTTACACAATAGGGGTGTATATGTATGTGTGTGTGTATATATATATATATATATATATATATATATCACTGTATATATAGTGATAAGAGTCATATAAGCCTCCAGTAAATGATTTTTTAAAAAGAATAGGAATAATTATGAGGATGTTGTCAGATCCTATAGTGTTTCATTCTATATTAACAACAGAGCAGACATAGTGAAGCTCCATTCCAGGAATTGAGAATCTGTGATGATACATACAATGGAGAGCAGGAAAGACTTCATATTCCGTAGAACGCTGCAAGAACTTCAGCTTTCACTGCAAAGAAGATTATGCCATTGTAGGATGTTAAGCAAAAAAATAAATGACAAGATCTGATTACATTTTCACAGCATCACTATTACAACTAGGTGGAAATAGACTAGGTAGGAAAAGTGAAAGCAGAATGACCAATTTTGAATTTATTTAGAAGCTACAAGTGACAATCTTGCTGATAGATTAGATATGGAAGAAAATCTTGCATCACTATATTATTTTAGGGCAAGTTAAGATGGGTAGGACAGTAAATGAACCTTTTCAGCTAACTTACACATTGTGTACATTGAAACATCCAGGAAGCACTATCATCAAGAAACTTAAAATGTGTTAACATCTACAAGTACTAGAAGCTGCAGCCACATTTTTTGAACACTCTGCTTTACTACCCCATATAAGTCTTGTTGGTTCCCCACTGAAAAACTTTGTATTTCAAAGGTATTTAAGTCCATTCCTTTTGGAACTATGGACCCATCACTCTCATAGAAATACTGTTAAAGACAGTGTAGAACAGTCCACAGAAGTCCTCTTAACCCATAACACAGATTAATTAAATTATGTTGCTAACAGATCCACTGAACCTAGTGATCATTAATAGTGCTCTTTATCAGTGCCAATTTCCACCCCCAAACATCACAGCTCTTGCTTATTTTAATGTAGCTCTGGGAATTAGAAAGAAAAAATTTCTCCCAGTGCTAGCTGAAATCATGGGCTGAAATGCCAATAGTGCCATAAAGCGGGGGGGACTTCGGAAATAATAAGCATCCCACAGCTCTAGCTTCCTTGAAACCCACACCACAACCAAATTTTCAGTTGAGTAAGAGTCATGTGCATGCCCAAAAGGCACTTTTTGATCCACTCCCAGAGTGCTTTGTAAAGAGAACTTATGGCAGCTGGGTCTAGAAATGAGTTTTCTGGTCAAGGTTTCCTTCTAAGACAAGTTGTTTAAGTTCAGTATTCAATCAAGGCTGTCTGAACTGTGGCAAATAAATATTATCAATAGGAGTTCAGGGACTAATAAGACACACCCTTTCCTGAGGCAGAAGAGACCAGGAACACATTATTGGGCCAGAGAGGCTCATTGGCCTGTCATTCACAGCACAGGATTGTGGGTAAATAGGCTTCCTTTAGATTCTCTATGACACCCTTGGGAGATAAATGGGTGACAGGAGCAGTTTGTCCCATTGTTCATGGAAATGAAGCCTGGAAAGTATAAGTGGCAGACTTCCAGAAAGCTTTTGAAAAAGTTAAGTAGCTAACCTTCCAAAGTCAGTCACTTCTCTTTTTAGGTGAGAAGTCTTACATCAAATAAAAGCACTTCCTGTAGAATTTCCTTGCTAAAAAAAGTCTTCTGAAATGTGTTGATGAGTTACTGCTCAGGTCTCATGGGGGCTGGGGGGAATGGCAATTTATATCTGACATTTTGCAAATGTTTCAACCTTCTGCACAGCTAATTATGCTTCCTAGGGCTTTTCCTACATTTTTTGTTCCTATTTGAATTAGTGATGAATTACTTGGCATATTTCTTCTGATTACACATGAAATCAAATCTTCCTACTTCTAGTGGATTTTCCCCCCTCTACTTCATGCCTAATTATCTGGATTACACTGTAAGAATACTGATATCTATTCTCATGTCTCATAAATGTTATATAATTTTATGCATACACATTAGACTTAACAAATTCAACTTCTAACTCTAGAACTAAAGACCTACTTTATGGTCCACTTTGTGTTAAAATGATCTGCATGAAATCCTTTGTATTTTCTAAATACATCTTTCCGTCACAAACAGAATGTTTCAGAAATCTTTGGGGCCTGAAAAGAGAAATGGATTGTGAAGTACATTTTAAACTGCACTTTCCAAAAAGATGAGTACACAATATAGAAAGGATAAATGAGAGGGGGGGCGGAAAGGAGAGGGTCGTAAATGCGAGGCTTCCCACTCTTCAGTATTTACACCCAAAGAACATCTTGTTACACTCCCATCTACTCTCTTAAATGAAGTTCTGCTCTATGGGTTTCAGTATGTCGGTCTTCTCCAAACTTGGTCTCTGTCCATGCATACCTAATGTGTTCATTTTATTAAAAATTCTTGCTGGGGGAAAAAAAAAGAAACTTCAGCCTTTCTTGGCCTTATTGGTCATACTGATTGTCTCCAGCGATAATTAGTTAAATTAATCATTAAAAACTACACAAAGGGAAAAGTGAAACGATTTAAAAAGTCACTGGCCCCGTCCTTCATGCCTAGGTGCCATTTGGAATGTGTGAAGCCCGCTGGTAAGTAGATGAAAAAGCCGAATAGAGGTGGTTGTACAGTCACAATAGTGACCCACAGTACAATGGGGAAGAAAGAATAAGGCAGGCCGCGGAACAAAGAAAGGGACTGGGGACAAAATGAACTTCTTTCTTGCCATTAATCACAAGAATCTGAGCTTTTTTCCGTTCCTGGGACACACAATTTTCCCTCGAATCTGAAAATGAGATCTAAGAACAAAAAGTGCATTTCAGTTGAGAGCATTCTCCCATCTACCGGAAGCCAGTCATCCATGGAAACCGACGGCCCCTGTCCGAGGTGATGAAAAAGAGAAGTCAGCTGCTTTCCCTCTCCCGTTGGGGAGGGGCAGGTGTGTCCTGGACACCGGCAGGACCACTGCAGTGACAATGGCGGGGCTGGAAAGAGGCTTTACCAAATGCAGGCAGTCCCCGGGGTCTGAGCAAATGACTACCGACAATTCCTCTCAAAATCCAAAAAGCTAAACTCACTGCCTCTTGGGATTTCCCAGACTGAAAATCTCCATGGAAGCAGGCAGCCTCATCCTGCTCCCAGTCAGCGGGTGTATTCAAACTGCAGGCTGTTCGTAGCCCGACCCGGGACACATTACGTCACCAGGGCTCCCAGGCACTCCTACCTGTCCTTTAATAGTACGCAATGGCAACAGTTGAAGCAACGCCTACTCACCCCAAGTCTTCTTCACCTTTGCCTTCACTGATGACATGTGCAGCTTTGACATCATTCAAATGACTGGGGGGCCTTTTACTTGCACGAGAACCTGGGCTTTGTTTGCAACCTATTAAATCAGAATCCTTACGAGGGAGAGTCCAGAGATCTATCACTGCACCCAGTCCCCAGGTGATCCCAAGAGGGAACCCAGAGATTAAATAAAGGTTAAGGATGTGCACCTGTTCCAACTTGCCTGTACCTTCCAGTTAGGATCTGATCTTGTTTGTTACCCAAGGAATGTCTGCAATAATGACTAAGAAAAATGGAAGTCACCTGTGGGTTCAATTTGCAAATGTTTAATTTCAATATATACTTCAGGTGTTTATTCCCGCCACTTCTACCACCAATTTTCCCAAAAAATACAAGGTACTCTTGATATAATTATTGAATGATTGAATAAATGACTTCAACTTGATCCTTATCTTGTCTCAGGTTTTATTTATTTTTAGGCATCACTGCCCTCTAGTGGTGGGAGTAGGAGGCCCAGCCTTTGCTCCTGTGGAGCTGGAATTGAACCTCCATCCCAGTGGGCCACAGTCCTGCACACAATCACTACGCCACTGGGGCTCAGCCTTTTATTTTTTTTTTTTTTGTCTCAGGTTTTTATTGATGCTCACGTTTTCAAAAAAAAAAAAAAAAAAGCATATAGGTGGTGAGGAGGAGAGCAGCTTTAAAAAGTTCAAAGAGGCTGAGCCATGGTGGTGTAGTGGTTGTGTGCGGGACTGCAGCCCACAGGATTGATGGTTCAAATTCAGCAGCAGTTCTCCAGAAGCAAGACTGAGTTTCCTACTCCCACCAGGGCAGTGATGCCACACACACAAAAAAAAAGTTCAAAGGGAATTCAAAGATAGTGGGATTAATTTCCATAGGGTTCTGGCGACCCTCTATGTGAGTTTCCAAGATGGCAACTCTTTACTGCTGGCTGATAGTTTCAAACTGCTGACCTTTGATTAGCAGGCCCACTGGGAACCAGAACGCCCCAGGACTCCACCCATGATGAATCAGAATTGACTGGATGGTAGTAGGTGTGGTTTGGGTTGGGGTCTTCTGGCCCAGGAGGTTGGGCTTCTTGGGGAGCTAATAATAATGAGTACAAGAATGACTAAAATGTTCTAAAATTGATAGTGAAGTTGTATCATTCCTTTTAATTTACTTAAACCAGTGAGTTGTATACTACATGAATTACACATCAATAAAACAGTTTGCTTTTTTTTGCGATAATGAGATGTTTACACAGACTTTTTCACTCCCCCATGTAGAAACTATTTCAAATTGTAAAATCTTTTTATAGATGTTCATAGGGATCTCACTATATCAAAAAATATCATTTCGGGTGAAAAGATGAACACAGTACTTTTGCCAAGTTAAAATACAGAATAATCACCAGGGCAGTGATGTGAGAGAGAGAAAAAATACAGAACAATATCTAAAACTGTAATCCTATTTTAGCTGTAATTATCTGCTCATTTATTCCTGTAAGAAATAGTTATTGGCATCTGCACTATAACAGTCACTGCTCCAGGCACAAAAATCCTGACTACTTTCTGGAAGGTGGATTTTCCAGCCTACCAAAAAACAGGCAATGTAATAAAAATAAATACATTCTACAGTATGTTAGAAAATCATGTGTGACAAACAAGCTGTCATCTAGCTGAGAAGCAACAAAATCCACATTGGAAGAAGCACACCAGCCTGTGTGATCATGAGGTGTCAATGGGATCGGGTAGCAGTCATAAAAAACTCAGAACAAAAAATCATATCAATGTTAATGATGAGGTAAGTGCAGAGTGGAGCCCCAAAGTCCATCTGTAGATGATTGGACATCCCCTTACAGAAGGATCACAAGGAAGAAACGAGTCAGGGTGCAGTATAGCACCAATGGAACACACAAATTTCATCTAGTTCTTTAATGCTTCTCTCCTTCCCTCACCCCACCGCCCTATCATGATCCCAGTTCTACCTTGCCAGCTAGACCTGAGCATGTACACTGGTACATATAAGAGCTGGAAACACATGGAATCCAGGACAGATAAACTTCTCAGCACCAACAATGAGAGTAGTGATGCCAGGAGGGGAATGAGAAGGTAGTGGGAAGAAAGAGAAGCCTATCACAACAGTGAAGGGAGACATCAGTCAGTGTAAGATATGAAAAAATAATAATTTCTAAACTAGTAAGGGTGAGCAAGGGGTGAAAAAATAAAGAGCTGATATCAAGGACTCAAGTAGAAAGAAAATATTTTGAAAATGATGATGGCAACAAATGTACAAATGTGCTTGACACAATGGATGGATGGATGGATGGATGGATGGATGGATGGATGGATGGATAGATGGGTGGATGAATGGATGGATGGATGGATGGATGGATGGATGGATGGATGGATGGATGGATGGTGATAAGAGGTATATCACCCTGCCATAAGTGATTTAAAAAAAAGAAAAAAGTTCTACTGAGAAAAGACTGGTTAGAGAGGATGAGGTTAAAGAACTATGGGGTTTCACTAAGTTTTAAATCAGGTGCCCAGAAGAGGCTACTTTGAGAACATGATATTTAAGCAAAGACTAAGAGATGATGGGTGTTATTTAACAGAAGAGTGCTCTACACAGAATTGAAACCCAGATAAAGGACAAAGCAACAGAAGGGAGTGAGGACAGTTATAGAAGAGGGAAAAGAGGGAGAAAAAGAAGTCAGAGATATGTTAAAGGATTCTTCTAAGACACAGTACACTTTTCTCTATATATACTCAAAAATACTGGGAAGGCACAGCCTAAAAATGCTACTTTTCTGAGTGACGAAATGCAATTAAAATATATTTTTACTTTATGTTTTTCTGCATACTTCTGTCCCAATTGGGGGGGGGCAGAGTTCTATTAAGAAATAGTTTTAAAGAAATCATAGAAGAAACCCAAAATACTCTATACCCTTCATTCTCTGCCATGGTAACACATAAGGCAGAAATTTCAGACTTTCCCGCTGGTTGTACACACAAACCTCAGAGGCTACAACTCCCTCCCCACAGCAGCAAGTAAAATCAATAGAAACATATATGCGGTCTGAAGATCAGAACTCACACACATCAGTGCCAGTCATTTGCTAAAACTAGTGTCTCCAGGGACTTGATCTGCAGACCGGGGGCTCTGCCCACCTAGGCCTGTGAGTCCCAACGGACCAATTTCTGACTGAGTGCCTTGACTGAGCACCTATTACCAACAATCCTGTCTCTGTGGATTCAAAACCTAGGAGACTGTTAGATAAACCATGGGTGATAGAAAGTGTAACAAGAGATAGAATAACTGAAGACTACAATGTGCAGAGATTAGCCTGGGTTGGGAGTGGGGAGGAGGGTGAAAGATTCCAGAAGGGGGATGCCTGAGATCAGCCCGAAATCATAAACAGACTAAATCGGGAGGATGGATGAGCAGACAACTTGGCAGAGAAGAGAGCTTCCAAAAATGTACAAAAAGATAGACATGGGATCTCACAGGCCGTAATGTGCATGCAAATCAGTGTGCAATGCATTTGAAATGCAGATTGTGATTTAGGAGACCAGCTTAACAGCTGAATTTTTTTTACAAGCGCTCAGATGACTCCAATATTGGCTTAGGGACCACACATGCTGCATGGGGGATCACACTGCGTGCAACCAGGGTTTCGAACAGTGGCTTTCTAAACTTTGCTGCACACTGGAATCACTTTGGGTGGCATGGGTGGAAAGAGCTGTCAAGTCGGTTGTGGCCCTGTGTACAACAGAACAAAACACTGCCTGGTCCCGCATCCTCCTCCTCCCTGTTCCCACCCCTGAGCCCACTGTTGCAGCCACTGTGTCCATGCAGCTCATTGAGGGCCTTCCTCTTTGTCCCTGCCCTCCACGTAAGCAAGCAGGCGGTCCTTCTCCAGGGACTGGACTCTGTGAATTGAAGCTGTACCATCCTTGCCTCTAACAAGGAGGCTGGCTGTACTTCTTCCAAGACAGATCAATTTGTCCTCTTAGAAGTCCATGGCATTTTCCACATTCCTCTCCAGAACCACACTTTAAATACATCAATTCTTCTTTGTTCTTTTTCCAATGTCCACCTTGCACATACATATGAAACAATTGAAACTACCATGACTTGGGTCAGGCGCACCGTGGTCCTGGAAGTAAGGTGCTTGCTTTTCAGTACAGGAGTAGAGAGGTGTGGTGCAGCAGGTTTGCTGATTCTAATGCACCTTTTGATCTTTCAATTCTCCTTTGAGTGAGTGCTGCTTCCACAAGCGTTGATCATAGAGCCAAGCAAGGCAAATCTTTGAAAACTTCAGATTTTTCTCTATGTAATCATCATGCTATCTATTAGTTCAGTTGTAAGAATTTTGATTTTTTTTTTTTTTGTTACGTTGAGTTTTACTCCTTACGAAAGACTACAATCCTGAGACCATTGGCAGGATGCGGATGTGAGGCGCTCGCATCAAGATGGCAGGGCAGGTGGTACAGGCCATGCATCTGGAGTTAGATGCTTGCCTCATGTGCCTCAACCACACGCGGAGCACAGAGAAGGAGGAGGTGATGGGCTGTGCATCAGAGGGCTGAGTGAGAGCAGAAGCTCCAATAGAAGTGACTCAAAATTTGCACCTACTGGAACTGAATTGCGAACGGTTGGTGAAAAGTTAGACACTGGGAAGATTATTCACATCCACTGTGTCATCATCATGCGACGTTCTGATAAAAGGAAGGACCGGATGGAGATCTCTCCAGAGAACTCGTCTGCAACTTCCACAGAGGTAGAGAGATTGGCCGAGCTCACAGGTTGCCCCATGAGAGTCGTGGGCTGGTACCATTTCCATCCTCATGTAACTATCTGGCCTTCTCGTGTTGATGTTGGCACACAAGCCATGTACCAGGTGACAGACCAAAGCTTTCTAGGACTGATTTTTTTCTCCTGTTTCATTGAAGATAAAAACACCAAGACTGACCAGGTGCTCTACACTTGCTTCCAATCTGTCCAGACATAGAAGAGCTCAGAGTATGAGAGAATCGAAATCCCAATCCATATTGTGCCTCGTGTCACCATTGGGAAATTGTGCCTTGAATCAGCAGCAGAGTTACCCAGGTTCCTGTGCCAGGAGAAGCAGGATGTGTCTAGAAAGATCTACAGCTTTACTCACCTAGACTCAGTAACCAAAATCCATCATGGTTCCATATACACCAAGAACCTGTGCAGTCAGATGTCAGCCGTCAGCGGGTCTCTCTTGCAGTGAGTGGATGACAGACTGGAGCAAAAGTAACAGCATTGCAGGAGTTGCAACAAGAGAAAGAAGAGCTTATGCAAGAGGGTTCTTCCCTAACATAAGGCTGAAGATGAAATGGAGAAAGGCAAAATACTCAGATGTAAAATTAATTACCCTAAATCCATTTTGAAGATGTATAAAATTGGAGGACTCATAATGCTGTTTCTAAGACTTACCACGTAAGGCCTCAGTAATTAAGACTGTGCTGGCAGAGGATGGACACATAGAAATAGATCTATACAAATATACCCAAGTGATTCTGACAAAGGTGCAGAAACGGCTAAATTGAGGAAAGGGCAGTCTTTTTCACAAGTGGGCATTCATCAACCCTCCCCCATTAAGAATATGAATTTCAACCTAAGCCAGCTTGTTTTTATAAAAAGTAACTCAAAATGAACTGTGAATGTAAATGCAAGTTATCCAAATGTTTAGAAAAAAAATTGGAGAAAATCTTCAGGATCTAAGACAAGCAATCAATTCTTAGATTTTCCCATAAAAGCTTGAAACTCCAACGTAAAGCATTGACATATTGGACTCCATCCAAATTTAAAATTTTTGCTCTGTAAAAAACTAAGTGAAAAGAAAAGCTAAGCTACTAATTGAAGGAACTTATATATAACCCTTTTATGTATCTGAACAATCTAGAAAATACAAAGAATGGTTAAAACTCCAAAGTCAAAAAAGTCAAGAACTGGGTAGAACACATGATTAAATATTTCCAAGAAGATTTTTGAGTAGGAGTAAACATATGGAAATATGTTGGATACTATTTGTTGACAGGGAAATAAAAAAATTACATCTCACATCGTGTTATTATTACACATCTATCAGAATGGCTAAAGGAAAAAATAGTGATAATACTAAATGCTGTTGAATTTTGAACAGAAAAATTGAACTTACCAAAACAATATACCCCATCTATCTGATGGGAAAGTAAAACAGTACAACCACTCTAAAAGAGAATTTGGAAATGTCTTTTAAAGTGAGACATCCACTTAAATTAAAACAGTGCAACCACTCTAGAAAAGACTGTGGAAATGTCTCTTAAAGTTAAACATCAGCTGAACATATGACCCCGTAATTATGCTCCTTCACATTTGTCTCAGAGAAAGGAAACCTACAGAGGAGTGCTTATAACTGCTTTCTTTGTAATAGCCCACAAGTGGAAATAACCCTTTCAGGAAGGAAGGACAGATGAGGAGTAACCAGAAATAAGAACTGGTAGGGGCACAGGTATATGGGGAATTGAATGCCTCTGTTTCTTGATATAATTACACAAACCTATGCCTGTGGTAAAACTGCATTGAATAACATGAACATGCACACACAAATGAACGCATGCAAAATCTGCTGAAATTGAGTAAGTTCTGTAGTCTAGTTAACAGTTACTGTACCATTGTAAGTTTTTCATTTTGCACTGTTCTTATGCAAGATCTTTCCTCTTAAGAAAACTAGGTAGAGTACATGATACTCTTTGTACTATCTTTAAATTTCCTGTCCATTTATCATTGCAAAATAAAAAAGTTACATGGATTAATCAAGAAAAAATGACTACAATCCTTGATCCTCATCAACAAGTGCTTTAAATCTTCATTTCTTTCAGCATGAAAGGTTGTGCTTTCTGCATATGACACATATGTTAATAAGTCTTCTTTCAGTCCTGATACTCCATTCTTTTTTTTTGGGGGGGGGGGGCGGGGGGGGAGCTGCATCACTGCCGCTGGTGGTCGTGGGCACTACCTAGTGCTGCTACCGAGAGCCGCCACTGGATTTGAACCACCAAGCCTGTGGGCTGCAGCCCGGCACTCAACCACTTATGCCACCGGGGCTCAGCCCGATACTCCATTCTTCTTCATATTCAATTTTTCTGATTATTTGCTTACATACAGATTGAATAAATATTGAGAGAAGATATGAATATAGAACCTTGATGCATACCTTTCCTGGTTTTAAGCCCTGGTTCTTGTTGTGTTCATATAACTGTCTCTTGATCCATAAGCAAGTTCATCAGGAGGACAATGAAGTGTTCTGGAATTCCCATTCTCCCCAAGGTTACCCATGGTTTATTTTGGTCCACATAGTCAAATACCTTTGCACAGACAATAAAACACACATAAACCTACTTCTGGTATTCTTGTCCCATGTCCTTCTCCTCTGAATAAGACTTGAACCTCTGGCAGTTCCCTTTCAATGCACTGTTGCAGACATTTTTGGAGAATCTTCACCTGACAGACAAAAAGGGGAAAGCCCTCTGGGAGATGAATTGACACTCAGAAACAAATGTAGAGCAAAACTCAAAAGCAAAAGGGTGAGCAAGGCTCTGTGTCAAATAAAAACTGGTAGAACTCCAATACTCTGACTGTCGTCACCCTTCAGGTCTGGAATGTAACTCACTCCCATGTTAAAATAATCAACAAGTCAAAAAGGCAGCATACACCCAAAGACAAAGCATAGATGGTTCAAAAAGAAGAGAGAATGAGAACTGGAAACGAAGAGTGGAAGGAAAATAGATAATGGAACATTGAGGGAATCTAGTAAATGAGTTGAAACAAAATGTGTGGATGAATGGTTGAATGTAAAACTGATGATCTCCTTTGTAAACCTTCACCTACTTCAAGTTTATTTAAAACAATTTTTTTTTAAACTGTTGCTCTGAGGAAGGGAGCTAGGCTGTCTTTTATGAATATAAGATTAAAGAAGGGGGCTGAGCCCCGGTGACATAGTGGTTGTGCGCGGGACTGTGGCCCACTGGGTTCGAGGTTCAAATCCAGCAGCAAGGTTGGGCCTCCTACTCCCACCACCAGAGGGCAGTGATGTCCCAAAAAAACAAAAAAACAAAAACAAGATTAAAGAAGGAAGGTAAAGATGATTTGTAAGATATTTTCATATATTTGCTATCTGATATAAAAGTACAATACTTTATACTCAAATATTTCCAACTCACTACCATCAAGTCAATTACAACTCATAGCCACCTTATAAGATTGAATAGAACTGACCCTGTAGGTTTCCCACACTGTAACTCTTTACAGGAACAGGAATTCTCATCTCTCTCCGGCAAAGCAGCTAGTGGTTTTGAACCGCAGATCTCATGGTTTTCAGCCCAATGTACAATCATTATACCATCTGGACTCCTAATAGTCTATACAGTGTTAATAAAAATATGGAAGCTATCTTCTTTATTTAAAATGTTTCTTATTAAATTCTTTCCCTGTTGTATATTAAATTATTATTACTATTATTATTTTGCTATTGTACTCGGGTTCATCTTCACCCTGTAGGACCAGGTAAAATTGCCCTTGCGGGTTTATGAAACTGTCTGTATTCTCTGCGGGAGTAGAAAGGCCTTATCTGTGAGTCAGAATTAACTTGATGGCAGTGAGTTTGGGCTTTTTTTTGCTTGTTTTGCTTATTGTCCTTTGGTCTTGTTATCGCCCACGTAATATTCCTTAGTCTTCTATTCTGCTGGATTCAGAAGAGAACATGGAACAAGCATACCACAGCTGATATCAGATGAATTTTCACTGAAAGAAAAGAATGTAAGAAAGATGTCTATTTGTGCTTGATTATCTAAGCAAAGGCATAGACAAAATAAACTAGGGACAGCCTTGAGAAAATGGGTATCCCAGAACATGTCATCATGTTCATGAGGAACCTGTATCTGGATCAAGAGATAGTTGTGGGAACAGAACAAGGGCATACTACATGGCTTCGAAGCAGTAAGTGGGTAGGTTAAGGTTGTATCCTCCAACCATACTTATTCAATCTGTATGCTGAATGAACAGTCAGAGAAGCTGGATTATATGAAGAAGAATGTGATATCAGGCCTGTGATAAAGGCTTATTAACAACCTGTGTGCATATGTAGAAGGCATACCTTACTTGCTAAACGTAAGGAAAATTGGAAGTAATTGGTGATGAAGACCAAGGATTACAGCCTTCAGTATTGGGCACTCATACAGTTCTAATCATAATATATACATACATACTTCATGTCAGTATGTTCCTCTTTGGGAGGGTGGGGGCTCATACAACTCTTATCACAATACATACAGACATCCATTGTGTCAAGCACATTAGTACATTTGTTGCCATCATCAATCTCAAAATATTTGTTTTTCACTTGAGCCCTTGGTATCAGTTCCTCATTTCCCCTCTCCTCCCCCACTTCCCCCACATGGGCTGGGATGTTTCATTGATGCATAATTACTTCTTGATATAAAGTTCTCTCTCATACATCTATGAGTGTCATCTAATTTGTTTCTCTAGTCAACTGGGCTTAACACAGACAGCTAATACTAAAGGAGTACAAAAAAGAAGAAAATGGTCTCAAATTAATTGTGATAGGGCTGAGCCCCGGTGGCGTAGTGGTTGTGCACGGGACTGCGGCCCACTGGGACGGAGGTTCAATTACAGCAGTGGGGTTGGGCCTCCTACACCCACCACCGAAGAGCAGTGAAGCCAAAAAAAAAAAAATTAATTGTGATAATAATGATTCTATAACTCCTCGTATGATTGAACTATTGAATTGTATGATATATGGATTATTTGCCAATAAAAGTGACTTTTAAGAAATACTGGGTAATAGAATAATTTTTAATGAAATTTAACAATTTAATGAATCAAATGAAAATTATCAAAACGTTTGGGCTATAACAGAAGTAGTTCACAGAAGGCAATAAAGGTACACATCATAAACTAAGATTAAAACTAAACCAAAACCGGGCTGAGGCCCGGTGTCATAAGTGGTTGAGTGCGGAACTGCAGCCCGCGGGCTTGGCGGTTGAAATCCAGCGGCGGCTCTCACAAGCGACACTGGGTAGCGCCCACGACCACCAGAGGCAGTGATGCCCACGAAAGAAAGGAAGAAAATGGGAGAGAGGGAGGGAGGGAGGGAGGGAGAGAGAGAGAGAGAGAGAGAGAGAGAGAGAGAGAGAGAGAGAGAAACACCACCAGAAGAAAAAACATAGTAAATATTAAAACTGTAATAGGTGAAACAGAAATATAATCAATAGAAACAAAGATTAGTAAACCACTAGAAAATCTAGCAAAGGAAAAGATGCAAGTTATACAAAAAAGAAATGAGATGAGATGCATTCCAACTGAAATAAAAAGAATAGCAAAATATTATAAAAAACTGTGATTCAACACACCTGATAAATGATTTATAAATAAATCTAACCTAAAATCAAAAGGATGTACAAAGGTACAAAACACTGCTATAATAAAAGAGAACTATATAAATGGAAGAATGTACTATGCTCATGGATAGATTGACTTAAAATTATGAAAATGTCAATATATGCAGCTATATTGCTCTATCTAAATTCCAACATCAGAGACAGGTGCACAAGATACCATACCCAAAGACTTTAATGAAAGCAAAAGTGTCACAATTTACAAAGTAGATTTACCAATTCCATTTTTATCTCGGCCAAATCTACTATCCAATCTACCTACTGATTCTGTAATACCAATGGCTATTTTTCATTTCTCTAAGTTTTATTTGATTCTATTAGTTTGTTTCTTTAAATGCTGGAATTCTTGTTTCCCAGTCTTTGTCTCACACTTTTCAACCCCTTCTTATGCTGTTAACCATTTTAACCAATTTATTCTAACTTTATTCTTCACTGGTTCTATTATACTAATTGTTCATGGTATGCTTCTTCTTTCTATTCTGCCTGCTCCCGATTGTGGGACTTTTTTGTTCCTTTTCTTGTTTTCCTTACATTATCTATGATTTTAGATTATCCACTCATAAGCAGCCGTACTACATTGGTGGGAATCATGTAGAATATAGCTTGAAGCTATTCCTTCAAGTATACTTTTTAGTTGCTTCTGCTCTGTGACCACAGTTTCTACAGGACCACGTATCTCATAAAAATTTACTTGCATGAGATTTAAAAGCTGGTTAGCAATAAACTTGAGAGCACTCCAGTCCGATCCCTCTGGCTGGGGCTGGTGTCTCTCGGGCTCCTGGCTTCCTGCTCATGCTGTGTGTAGACCTGGATGTTCAGATCATGGCCATCGACAAGCTGTACAATTGTATCTACTGGACTAGTGATGAAGTATAGGGGCTGGCTCTCTGACAAAGGGGGAACCAATCACAATGACTGACGTACAAACCTTCCCCCCTGAGGCAATGAACAACAGAAACGTTACTGTGAACACAAACAACATTTAACCAAGGGAAACTCCTGAAGAAAAGGCCTGCATTTGACCACTTTTGCCAATTCCCTAATGAAAGCAAAATCTCTACTTAAAAGAACAATTTAACCAATGTATACCATAATTGAGATTTTTTAAATGGTCCGTTGTTTAATATATAGTCTGGAATGTTCAGTCTTACATTAGATATATCACAATAGACATTATTAAGGACTTAACATGCACTGAAAAAAAATTTACTTGCACAAGGATTTGGGGGGATGGATGACACAGAGGCATATGGGAGGCAAGAAATAAATGACATCAAGAAGCCCAGGAAGGAAAAGTATGCATGAAGACTGATTATGAAAGCAGTTGTACAGTTATGTGTAACAAAATTTAACTAAAAAATGATATTACATATGTATTAACTCTCAAGTACAACAAAAAAAATTTTAAACATACATACAGGAATGAGTTCTGGACTTGCACTAAATCCTAGCTCCAACTTAAGAACAATTATTTCTTAAATCATGGCCCTGTTACATACTCACCTTCATTAAATGATCATTGAAGATAAGGGTGTTACAGCAAAATGTGGTGAAGAAAGTAAATGGTGCCCAGCTATCAACTGAAAGAGTGTCTAGGATCTTAAAGGATTGTATTCAAACAAGTAGCCATCCAAGTGAGACGTCAACTAATTATACACAAAAGGAACACACCAGCTTGTGTGACCCAAAGATGGCAACTACAAAATTGGAAGATGATGAAGAAAAAAAGTATCAGAGCTAAAACTATGAACACCAATTTTTTGAAGGCTATGGGAGATAGTGGGAACCCAAATCTCATCTGCAGGGTGTCTAGTCAGTCCTAGCTGCTGGCAGATATATTCTAGCCAAAGGCAAAACAGTCAAGAATAGCCTTGTGCTATTCTTGGGCAGAATCCTTCGTAATCTTGATTATGCTGGATCCGAAAAGGTACTTGGCTAGTTGACCTCCCTAAAGCCAAGATCTGAAATTGTTCTGGATGCAAGTCTGTCTTATTTGTTCCATAACAGAAACTTCTTCCCTGGCTTTTTGAATGTTGAGCACAGTCTGCTCCCTCTCATGCATGGCTTGTAATTTTGGCTTTATACAAATATGGTTCTATTCTTAACACTTTAGGGCAATTTGTTTTTCATTGTTTTCTGTTGGATTATCCAGGTGTGAAGCACAGGAGGAGTGGATGTATAATGATAATAACTGATACAAATTGTTATAGGGAATGCAGGGGTGGGGGCAGGTGATAAGGAGGGAGAGGGGGTTTGGGGAGTAAATTACGAAGACAGGAGGTGGGAGGAAGCACTAGAACTAATTGTGATTGAACTATTCATATTAAAAATGATTTAACCATTGGACTTGGGGGTAATGCTCTAAGATAAATCTGTTGGTGATTGTACAATTCCCCTTAATAAACTATGTGCCATAGTTTTCAAAACCATTCAGAAATATTTTAATCAAAATTCTGAATGAAGATAGGAAAATAGTTAATAAATTTCAGAAAATAACTTTTTTAATACAAATATAAAACAAAACATGTAAGATCCCTTGAAACATTGGCTATATATAGGGCTATGCTTGCTTGTTGTGTAAATCTTTATCCAATGTGCTTATGACCATGATTCATGCTTCAATTTTAACCCAAGGGAATTTCTTAGAAAATTTCTAGGTTCACTATGCATTTTAAGAACATGTTTGTTGGCTCCTACACCCACCAGAGGGCAGTGATGCCAAAAAAAAGGCGTTTGTTATATTTTATCCAGGATTATAAGTGTTTTATAGCCAAAAGGCCACTGTATAATCTAGTTTTCCATGTTTCCAGAAATAAAAGTAGCAAATGACAGCATAATACCATAAAGATCAAGAAGACATAGGAAAACTAAGCATCCTTGCTCCAAGAAAAAAATAATTATATTTTTTAGGGATATGCAAAGTCATGAAATCTTACAAAGTGTCAGAGACATAATACTAGATATTCAAAAGCTTCTTCAGAGATTTCACCTTCTGAAGCAAAGATAGAAAGCCACCTCCATTGGGAAAACACTTGTTCTTTCTGTCATAGTTAAATTGGCTGAAATAACACAAAGAAAAGCACACCGTGAAGCATAAAGTGCATTTCTTTGTCAGCAAATATTGCTGAGTGATATGTAAAAAGCATCACAGAAGAGTGAGGTAACAAATGCCAAAACAAATTACGCCGTGTTGAAGTTCTGCTATAAATGCGGATGAGAATTGTGAGGTTTCTAACACATTCCAACTTATGGTATTTTCTGGATTCTGTTTCCAAGAATGAAATATGATATCTGAAGAGCTATTTTTGGTGAATCCCTCAAGAAAAAGAAGAACCACAAACTGTTCTTCCTCAGCAATTTGTTTTAGAAAAATAATAATACGCAGAATATTATGCTGCAAATATTTTGATTGGGTTTTTTGAATTCAGGTAGATTACCCTCAGAATCAACAACTATGACAGAGTAAAGAAAGCAGGGTTGGGTGGGGGGAGAATTGCGGTGGGATGCAATTGCCACAATACCTTCATAGGACAGTCTCTGACGCTCTGAGCCTGGGTGACCCTCAAGGTGGCCCTGGGAGGGAGTGGGACATTCAGGGAGGTAATCTCTCTACAAAGAAAGGTTATCAATATAGAGCACAGCGTTCACTAAAGGAAACCACATGGAATGCTGTAGGTTCTATTATAGTAATGTCCTCAAAAGAGCAGGCACGCTTTAAAAGGAGTTATCCATGTTTCTGTTACAAAGTTCCCAGTGATCCAAATTTGCCACCCTTTGATATCATGGTAATGAGATTACAGTATCGCCATCTGGCATGGGGGGAAGAGAGGGGATGTAATTTAATGAGAAATAACTACTTCTTAAAAGGCAGTTACCAGGAACTCTTTATGGGAGTTGAAAGAACATCTATCATGGAGCAGCTTGTGGTTTCAAACTGTTCACCTTGGAGTGAGCAGCCCCAGGCATAACCACTATGCCAGCAGGGGCCCTTTGCATTAAGGTGCTGGCAAAGAATATTGAAAACACTATGCTAAAAGGACACACCAATCTGCCTTGGAAGACGTGCCACCAGAAATCTCCTAGGGGACAAGGATGGCAGGACTTCACGTGTTTGGGGCATGTTGTCAAGGAGAGACCAGCCCATGCAGAAGGACATCAAGGTAGGTAAACTAGTAGGGCAGTGCAAAAAGAAGAGGGTCTCCAATGAGATAGATTGACACAGGGGCTGCATTGATGGGCACTGACATAAGAACAATTATGAGCAGGTCACACCCCCGGGCAGTGTTTTGTTCCGTTGTACACCCGGTTGCTATGAGTTACAACCGTTTTGATGTTCCCTAACAATAACAATAATACCTTAGCCCTCAAAGCGAAATCATTATTTTTTGAAACTTAAAGGGGCCTCTGGAAACAAATTTGCCCCCAAATATATATTCCATTTGATTTCTTTATTGCTGCTACCATGGGTATTGATTGTAAATCAAAGTAAAATGAAATCCTTGACAGGTTCAATTTTTTTTTTTTTTACATTTATCATGACTTTGCTAACTGGTCAAGTTATAAAGACTTGTTTAATGTTTTCTTTATGTAGCACTGTAATCTATACTAAGATGATAGTCTTGGACCTTCATCAGCAAGTACAGCAAAGTTCATTTCGGTTTCAGTAAACAAGGTTATGTCATTTGAATATTCTGTGCTGTCAATGAATCTTCCTCTGATATTGATACCATTTTCTTTTTTTTTTTGTCATCACTGCCCTCTAGTGGTCGTGGGAGCTACTCAGCCTTGCTCCTGGAGAGCCGCCACTGGATTTGAACTGCCAAGGCCATGGGCCACATGTTGGAGGCTTCAGCTGCCCTATACCATAAAGTGGAGTTCCTGTCTATCTGGCTTGGAGAGTCTGCTGATAAGAATTGCCTGTGACCAAGGGCCATGAGTTTCCTTTTATAAGCAGAGCCATCAACACTCCATACATCCTCACAGTGTGATAAGGATGTGAGGAGATGTGTTTATTCATACCATGTAAATGTACTCCCCATTGTCTGGAGAAGATAAAGGCTTGGGCTAAAATAAACTCAGGGCGCAGCGCAGCACAGCTCAGAGGAGCGATGGCTGTTGCCCTCCCTATACCATCTCTGTGTTCTCTTTCTTTCTTTCTCATCTGCACCCTCCAATCTCAGTAACCATCAGCCGCAGTCCCGCACTCAACCACTATGCCACCAGGGCTCAGCCCCATTTTCATTTTCAAGTAATTTAGCTCCCCTATTTGATTCCCAACAGAGAGAGTGAATAAATACAGTAAAGATCTACAACACTGACAAACACCTTTCTTACTGTATATCATAGAGGTTTCCCTTGTTCTATTTGAATGATTGTCCTTAGCCTGTGTACAGTACAGTCGCCATACAAGCACAATGAGGGACCCTGGAATTTTCATTGTTCTCAATGCTATCCATAATTTGTTCTGATCCATGCAGGCAAATGCCTTTGAAAAAATAAATCAATAAAACACAGGTAAGCATCTTTTTGGTATTCTCTACTTCCAGCGAAGATCCGTCTGACATCAGCAGGAATATTCTTCACTCTATATTCTCTTCTGAATCCAGTCTGAATTTCTGATAATTGTCTATCAATATATTGCTGTTACTGTTTTTTAATTCTCTTAGGCAAAAGTTTACTTGTGCGTGTATGCCCACCTACCTGTTTATAAGTTATATACAAGGGTTACTATGCTGATAAATGACCCACATTATAGAACTTACACAAAAATAAACATTTAACCCAACTCACTGTAGTCCATTCAATTCTGACTCAAAATGACACAATAGGACAGAGTAGAATCTGCCCTTTGAGTTTCAGAGGCTATAAATATTTACAGACACCCAAAACCCCTGTGGCAAAGCATACGGTGCGTTCATACCACTGCCTTGCAGTTAGCAACCCAATGCATAAGCCACTACACCACCAGGACTCCTTAAATCCACATCAATGCTTAAAATAAACATTAGTAATGATAAAGCAATCCCTGTTCTAACTATGGAAACATCAGGCAACTCCAAATCATGGGAGATTCTGCACAATAAGTGGCATTTACTTTGCAAGGACGCAAAGGTCATGAAAGACAAGGAAAGACAGCAACAGCTTCAAGCTACAGTGATGATGTAATGTAACACATGATCCTGGATAGGCTCCTCGGCCTTCACAGAAAAAGTTTAGAGAAGATAGGCCACATCTGAGAGGAAACTCTGGGTTAGCAGGTGAAGTTGGGTAAATGTAGATTTCCTAACTTTTATTGGTGCACTGTAAATAAGAAGTTTAAAATGGTTTTGTTGGCATATAGTGCACATTTCATGCAATTCAATAGTTCAATGATATTAAGAAGAGTTGTACAATCATCACTATAATCAATATTAGAAAATGTTCTTCTCTCTTGTACTCATTGTTACATTAGTCCAGTCACTATCTATACAGATTTGCCTATGCTGGATTTCATATACATAAGAAGCACCATAACTAAACAATAGCAACAACAAAGAAAAACCTTAATGAAAAAGAAAGCAAAAATATTCAAAACTACTATAAAGAAAATTAAGATTGTAGTATTAGTATAGAATAGCAATATGCCAATAATTTATTCTTAAATAGCTCAGAAAAAGCAAACAAACAACAGAACAGTAGGCCATGAGAATTAGAGACACAGGGGAGCACAATGCAGACTGGGCACATTAATGTTTGGAAAAGCTAGCTGGCAGATGTGCAAAGCTCTTTAGCAATTTGGAGTCTTTTCGAGACTTTTGTCTAGACTGGAAATTGTGTAAAATTGATAAAGAACTCGTATATGACCAAAAACAGAACAAATATTCCTCCAAGTAAGACATCAACTAAGACCACATGGAAGAAGCACATCGGACTGTGTTATCTAAGGATTGCAGATAAAAGAACCCAAATCCAAATGAGGGTATGGTATCAGTTTAAATTGTGAACACCTGGTTTGCAGAAGGTTACTGAGGACTGTGAAAGCCCAAAGGCCATTTGCAGGGTCCACACACAGATTAAATCTCTGGTGAATTTCCTCTGACCATACTTCAGGGGTGTGATGAGACTTGTTTGCAGACAGAACATTGTAGAGTCAATTATAGTATACTAAAATGAAGTATCCTATTTGACCTCCCTTTTGACTCGTGTAAAAGTTATTCCAGTTATAATTTAAAAAGTGAAGGAGAGATACACATAGATTAAGCCTCCCATAAATCTCCTCTGACCATAGACCAAGAATATGAATAGCCTTGCTATCATGCATTGTGCATTGGAAAGTGGATTATGGCAGATATAGTTAGATGAAAATTTAACACCTTATCATTTGACCTCCCTTTTGACCCATTTTAAAGGTGTTCTCATTTTTAATATTTTCTGGTATGTTTTTGCTTAAGGCTTTTCTCTCATTTTTTGTGTTATTGTAGTTAGCGTTTTTTGTTTCTTTGGTTTGGGGTTTTGCATGTTTTTCAGTGTATGAAATCCATGAGGAAGAGAGAGTAACTGGATGAATGTTTTCTTGGGGACTCTGCTGGGGAGATTGGGGGTAAATGGGAAGCCAACCACAGAGAGTACAAGAAAAGAAAATATTCTAAAATTGCTTTTGATGATTGCACAATGCTTCATGATATAATTGAAATATTGAATTGTATATGTGTGAATTATGTCCCAATAAAACTATTTTTAAAAATATATATGAGAAAAAGAAACTGGCTTTAAAATGTCATATTTATTAACATTAAAAAATAATTTTGGCAAAACATTTTGCTTTTACTAAAACAATAATACCACTCTTAATATGAGAATAGTGGAAATTATATATACTTGCCCTGCCCTCATCCTTATGAAATGTTTCTAAAGGAAAACCTGTTATTAGTATTAAACAAAAAATAGTTTTCAGATTAAAAACACAGTCTTTCTTTGGAAATGGTATATTTAACAATATGAAAGTAATCATTTAGTGTTTAATATTTGAGAAGTAATAAGTTATACACAATTTTTAAATACATTAAAATCTATTCATGCATGTTCAAACATTTTCATTTTCTTCATTAAGACAATGTTTATTTAGGGCTGAGCCCTAGTGGCGTAAGTGATTGAGTGCGGGACTGCGGCTTGGTGGTTCAAATCCAGTGGCAGCTCTCAGGAGCAGCACTGGGTAGCTCCCATGACCAGAGGGCAGTGATGCCCCCAAAACAAAAACAAGACAATGTTTATTTATCCTCATTAAATAAAATAGAAGTCGGGGCTGAGCCACAGTGGCGTAGTGGTTGTGCACGGGACTACGGCCCACTAGGAGGGAGGTTCGATTCCAACTCCACGGAGCAAAGGCTGGGCCTCCTACTCCCACCACCTGAAGGCAATGATGCCCCCCCAAAAAAAAAATTAAAAAAAAAATAGAAGTAACTTGTTACATTAAGAACCAAGATCATGGACTAATCTTCTTCCACATTCCTGATTCTCTTTCTCCTCTCTTATTTTTGAAAATGTGGTGACATCTCCCCATTTGAAATAGTATGCAGAAATAAATGATATATTATTTTTTAAAATATCCAGTTACAGCTAAAAAAAATTCTTCAGACATCCTCCTCTCCCTAACCTTTATTTTATCCCAGAAGAATGGGAAATAATATAGAATTATCATTTAGCTATCCAATATCCTATAGTAATGAGTACTAAATCCCCTACTGCCTCTTCTCTCAGTTCTTCTGACCTTTCCTGGCTGTGTTAGGTAGGGTTCTCTAGAGAAACAAGACCAGGACACACACACATACATATATATATATATATATATATATATATATATATATAGAGAGAGAGAGAGAGAGAGAGAGAGGGGAAGGATAGGTTTATACAGTGAGAAGGAATGTAACAGCTAATTTTTCCACCCAGCAATACAGAGAGCTCAGTTCAATTCACTTTCATGGAAGTTAATAGACTGGAAGTTCTTTGACTCACATGGACTGCAGGTTCCAAGGTCAAGGAAGCAAACAGCGGGTCCTCCCTTCCTGAAGGCAGGCGCAGGCTGCCTGCAGGCAGCAAACAGCAAGGTGGGTCAGCAACAGTCAGGAGCTCTGAAGTTTGCCAAAGCAGCCCTGATGGAATATCATACTGAAGCAATGCAAGGCGACAGGATTCACCAGCCTCAATCTTAAATGATGTACGCACCAACAACTTTCAAAGCAGGTTTCAAAGGAGCCTCAACCTCTAGAGACAAGATCCTCAGGTTGGTTTGCCCCGCAGGCAGTGTAGCAACAGGCAGAGAACTAACTACAGCACCGGCATGCTGATGTGATCACCAGAGAGCAAGAGGGGGCAAGGGGAGCCTTGAAGAGACCTTTCTCTCTTTGCCCTCCCATTACACTGTGAACTGATTAATCCCACATGTTCCTGTTAGCCAGGTTGGCACAATAGAGCTAATTCACACTGACCGATGCCGATTCGCAAAAGGGGAGTCTTCCATCCAGAAATAAGGATTGGGTGCTGGCTTGCAAAAAGCATACAAGTCGGAAACAGACAATGTTTTAATTGTACTCTGAAAAATTAATTCAAATACATTGATTCTTCTTCATTTCCCTTCTTCAATGTCTAATTTTCACATGCATATGTGGCTATTGGAAAATACCATAACTTGGGCCAGGCCCACAGAGTTCTCAAAGCTTTTCAACAACTTAAAAAGGTCTTGGCAACAGATTTACCTAATGCAACACATGATTGGATCTCTTTGCGGCTGCTGCTCCAGAGCAATGGATAGTGGATCCCAGCAAGATAACATCCTGGAAGCCTCAGTCTTTTCTCTGGCATGATGTTACCTATTGGTGCAGTTGAGAGGATTTTGGTTTTTTGGTTTTCTTTACATTGAGTGCATCCATACTAACAGCTGTGATCCTTGATGTACATTAGCAAGCGCTTCAAGTCCTCCTCACTTTCAGCAAGCAAGATTTTATCATTTGCGCATCACAGGTTCTGTTAACAAGGCTTCCATTTTTTCTCCACTTACGTTACCTATTGGTTCTATTGGAAGGATTTGGGTTTTCTTTGCAGAGTTGTAATCCATACTAAAAGCTGCTATCCTCAAACTTCATCAGTAAGCACTGCAAGGCCCTCCCCGTTTCCGCAAACAAATCTGTCTTGGAAGAAGTAGCCAGATTGGTGGTCAGGGGTAAGGCTAGGGAGAGTTCAGCTCATGTACTTTGGACAAGTTGTCAGAAGGGACTAATCCCAGCAGAAGGATATCGTGCTGGCTCAAGTAGAAGGGCAGTAAAAAGAAGAGGGTGGGGGCTGAGCCCCAGCGGCGTAGTGGTTGTGCGCGGGACTGCGGCCCAATGGGAAGGAAGTTCAATTCCAGCTCCAAAGGAGCAAAGGCTGGGCCTCCTACTCCCACCACCAGAGGGCAGTGATGCCTAAAAAACAAACAAAAAAAAGAGAATGGATACAATGGCTGCAACCTATTGTGAGTATAGCCTAGAATGGGCAGTACTTCGTGCTATTGCACAAAGGGCCAATATGAGTTGGAACAAGTCAAGTAAACAAAAATTCTGTCGTTATCTGAACATTACTTTTCACCAGTATGCAGCACAAGTTTCCCTCATATATCAAGAGCTTATGTAATTCTGAAACCAAGTTCCTAAATGATAGTATATCATTTCCTCACAGCAGCATCCTTTAAACACAGCCACTTCAGACTGGTGCCTATAAAAGTCATTCAGAAAGTGGTCACGAATCTGTGTGCATGTTGTTGTTACTGCTGTCCTGGATGCAGAATTAACAGGAAAGAGAGTCATGTGCAATGAGTCAATATTCAGCAGTTGTCCTGGGTGCAAGTAATGAACCATGAGCATCACTCCTGTATTCTCAATCATGCATATTCAAGATCAAGCCTCTTTTCGAAATTCTCTCACAAATGTGAACAAACTAGGAATCTTAAATACACACACACACCCTATCACACCTGCAAGAAAATCCTCTACTTACAAGCAAGCAGCAAGATTTGGCTTGGGGCGTTGGATTGGTACATATTTTATATCATCAATTTGTATAATAACATATCAATGCAAACAATGGAGGTCAGAGTGGAGACCCAAAGCCCATCTGTAGACAATTGGACATCCCCTCACAGAAGGATCACGGGGAAGGAAAGAGCCAGCCAAGGTGCAACAGGGCACCAAGGAAACACAACCTTCCTCTAGTTGAGTGGTTCTAAATCTGTGGGCTGCAACCCTTGGAAGACGAAGGACCCTTTCAGAGGGGTTGCCTAAGACCATATTTCTGAAGGTCTCAGGAACCAAGACATTGATTCCGCCTCTGGAAAGGTCCGCTCGCATGCAGATATGCCGATAGATAGGGTCACCGCCACATGAGGAACTGTATTAAAGGGTCACAGCATTGGGAACTAGAACCACTGCTCTCGTTCTTTAATGCTCCTTCCTGCCCACTATCATGACACAAGTTCTACCTTACAAATCGGACTATGCCTGAGCATATACACTGGTACAGATAAGAACTCTTGACACACAGAATCCAGGACATATGACCCTCTCAGGGGCAGTAGTGGAAGTAGCAATATCATGAGTGTAGGGGGATGCTAGAGAGAGAAGGGAGAACTGATCACAATGATCAACGTGTAACACACACACACACCCCCCGAGGTGAGTGGAGAACAACAGAAATGTGGGTGAAAGGAGACAGTGGATGGAATAATTACAAAAATAATGGGCTGAGCCCCGGTGGTGTAGTGGTTGTGCGCGGGACTGCGGCCCACTGGGACGGAGGTTCAATTCCAGCAGTGGGGCTGGGCCTCCTACTCCCACCACCGGAGAGCAGTGATTGCCCCCCCCCCAAAAAAAAGATATGAAAATACTAATTATAATTTATCAAAGGTGCCTGAGGATGGAAAGATGAGGGAGGGAGGTGGGAAAAGTTGCTGACATCAAGGGCTCCAGTAGATATAAAATGTTTTGAAAATGATGCTAGCAACATATGCACAAATGTGCTTGATACAATTGATGTATAGATTGTTTTAAGAGCTGTAAGAGCCTCCAGTAAAATGATTCTTAATTGCAATAATGGCTTTTTGCATAAGTACCATGCGCTGACCAACAGTGCCACTGGAGCTCCTGCATAGTGGCTTTTTGACATGCAAAATCTCCAGAGATTTTTCTTTATCAATAACTATGTTTACCCAGATATCAGAATTTGATGATATAAAAAGACAGACTCTTGAGTTACAGTGTTTTAAGAAGGTATATGACCAGAATGATGGGACCCTGTACAAAGAAGGCACCCTACAGAAAACAGGAGCCACCGGTTTTAAGATAGACGGCGTTAAGGCTAGAAATGTGTCCTCTTAAATTATGCTGGAAGGCTAACAGAGACTGCGACACTGGGCTCAAACAGAAGAACAATTATGAGGACGTACAAAGCTGGGCAGTGTTTTGTTCTGCTGTACAGAAGCTCGCTAAACGTCAGAGCTGACTCGATGGTACTGACAACAACAACAAACCCCCAAAGATAAAATACTTAGGAATAAATCTTACCAGGGAAACAAAAGACTGATACGAAGAAAACTGTCAGAATTTTCTACAAGAAACCAAAAGAGACTGTGCGATAGTTACACAATTTCATGTCAACTTACTAAAAGAATGAAGGTGGGGGGGAGTCTAGCCTGTCAATCAGGTCACAGCTTGGTGATGCCTCCTTGCGGGCGTGGCCTCCTCATGAAGATTCTGGGAACTTCTCGATCTCTCTGTCTTTTGTCTTTGTATGGATAAGCCACTCCAAGACTTGCTGATCCCTCTCTGCCTCCCCTTCCTCCTGGTGAGTCACTTAGAAGCTGCCAGAGCCATACTGTGACCCAGAGATGCTTCCAAACACCACAGGACCCACAAGACTTTGTAGCCATTGGCTTGTGATCTTCCTGCATTTGGCATCATTGCATATGACCGCATGAGTCTGAAGAGGAATTTATAGATGAGAAGTGAACATATGGGCCAAGATCCCACTTATGGACTTGATCTGGACTGCAATTATTCGATATAAAGCTCTCTCTTACACAGACATGAGAGCATTCTATAAGTTTAATGCAAAAAAACAAATCTTAGTGCCATTGACTCTATTTTGATTCATGGCAACTCGACAGGACAGAAGAGAACTGCTCTTGTGAGTTTCTGAGAAGGAATTTCTTTATGGGAGTAGAAAGCCTCATCCTTCCCCCTGCAGAGCTGATAGCTTTGAACTGCTAACTTCTGGGTTAACAGCCCAATATGCAGCCACGATGCTACCAGAGAACCTCTGTGATAAAAGACTAAGACACATTCAATAAGGAAAACATAGCCTTTTCAATAAATGGTGCTGGAAAAATTGAATCTTAGCTGGCAAACGAATGAAACAAGACCCATATCTAACACCATGTGGAGAAATGAATTCAAGATGGATTGAAAACTTAAATATAGGGCACTCTGCCCCAGTGGCATAGTGGTTGAGGGCGGGACTGCGGCCCACTGACTTGGCGGTTCAAATCCAGCAGCAGCTCTCCAGGAGCAAGGCTGGGTAGCTCGCACGACCACCAGGGGGCAGTGATGCCCCCAAAAATAAATAAATAAAAAATAAAAACCTAGCTGAGCCCCGGTGGCATAAGTGGTTGAGTGCGGGACTGCGGCCCACTGGGATGGAGGTTCAATTCCAGCTCCACAGGTGCAAAGGCTGGGCCTCCTACTACCACCACCAGAGGGCAGTGATGCCGCCCCTCCCCCCCCCCAAAAAAAAACCCTAAATATAGAGGAAGGCTCTTGTAGGAGGGGTGGGGGGAGTAGGGCAAAAAAATAATAAAAACCTAAATATAAACCTTTAGAACCATCAGGATCTAAATGAAAAAAATAGGTACACACTTAAGGGCCCTAGTGGAAGGTATAATATACCACCAAACATAATAAAGAAAACAAAACACCTACACTACGGAAGAAAAACAAAACCAACTTGAACCTTCAAAAATAGAACATTTATGTACATCAAATGACTTCATCAAAAGAGTAAAAAGAGAATCCCAAGATTGGGGAAAATATTTGACAATGATATATCAGATAAAGGGCCAACATTAAAAGTGTATAGAAAATTACATCTTAATAGGAAAAATACAAACAACCCAATCAAAAAACAGGCACAAGGCACGAATACTAATGTGATTTACTAAAAACGGCATCAAGGTGGCCAACAAGCATGGGAAGAAATGTTCAAATGCATTAACTATAAGAGAAATACAATATAAACCAACAGTTAGCTACCGCCTCACACAAATCCTCTTACCAGAATTCAAAAGAATAGAAAGGAATAAATGCTGGGGAGGCTGTGGAGAGATTGGAAGGCATGTATTGCTGGTGGAAGATGGCAGAGCTGTATAAACCACCATGGGAAACACTATGCCAAAACAAATACCACGTGATCCTCCAATCTCTCTACTTGGTATATCTCCTAAAGAGATAAAGAGCAAAACACAAATAGACATAGGCACACCCATGTTTATCACAATGATTTCTATACTAGCAAAAAAATGGAAACAGCCAAACACCACATCTACGTAAGAAAGAATAAACAATCTCTGGTACATACCATGGAGTTTTATACATCGTTAGGAAACACTTAAGAATCTGGGTCGAACACTTCACAACATAAACAAAATTGCAGGACAGTATGCTCAGCAAAGTAACTAAGTAATCTCATAAAAATAAATATTTCAAATAAATAAATAAATATTTTGTAACATCACTATTATACAGGGAGGGTAAGGTTTTCACACCGAAGGCTTGAAAGGTGATGATGAGGTCAAGGAGTGGGGAGGGATGGGACAGAGAGAAAGGATAGGCGGGGGAAAAGAACCACATTCAGGTTGAGCTCTGGGGGGTGGAGTGGTTGAGTGCTGGACTGCAGCCCATGGGCTTGGCTGTTCACATCCAGCAGCGGCTCTCTAGGGGCAAGGTTGGGTAGCTCCCACGACCACCAGAGGGCAGTGATGCACCGCCCCCCCCCCAAAAAAAAAAAAGAACCACATGCATGGGGAGGGGAGCTATTTACTGGGATGTTGCCAGTTTCAGTGAAGACGGTGGTGCAACTACATATAGTACCTATATACTCCATATAGGACCTATATACTCTATATAGGACCTATATACTAGATTATAAACCTAGGATTCACCTAAGGCACCTAATTTTACCACAAAAACTGCATTAAAATGTGCTGGGAAACTCAGCTTACAAACAAGTACATAAGTATGTTTTTCTATGTGTTATATTCCACAAATAAAAATGAATACAACTAGCAATAATATTAAAGAGAAAGGGGTCACCCATTAACCTTAAACCTCTCCAGATTACTTATCAGTCATAAACACTGGTCTGCATAGTTATAAAAGGCAGAAAAGTAAAACTGAAACTGACTTAGGCTCTTTTGTAAAGCTAATGTAAAACAAGCTAATGTAAAACAAATAATCCAAGGAGGTTATCTTTGGACTCCACAGGCTTCACCTTGAGGGCCTGTCCCACATCTGTAGGGCTTCCAAACCTCCCTGAGTACTCCCTCAGCCCTCCCAACACCATCGCTCTGCTGTGAATCTCGCCACCTGCTAGGGGTGACTTGGTCCCCAAAATATGTGTTCCTGTGTTGTGTTAATGATAAGGAGTATTTTTACATCAAATCTCTTTGCAGATATAAAATGAGCTGATCGAGTGAGGGAGGAAGCAGACAAGCAAAGATGCCAAATAGCAGAAGCTCTCCGGAGATCCGAAGTTGAAAGGGGAAGGCCAAGTTGGGAGCCAGCAGGGCGGGAAAGCTTTCCTCTTGGGTAGGCACCCAGAATTCAGCCTTGTGCCTTCCTAAATTGGGGCGGGGGTGAGGGGGGGGGGTAATGTTGGCACACAGAGAGTGCCCTGGCTATGAAAACACATATCGGAGTAGAGTTGCATCAGGTCTCGGCACACCTCAGCGATGTCGTAGGAGAGTGCCAGAATAGGGAGTGGAATACCGCGGGCGGCCGTGAGAAACACTCAGAAAGTCAGGGTGACAAAAGAGGGTGAGTGGGCAGAGGCTAACAAATCACTGAGACTCCCGAACGGATGCTGCTACCCTTTCCTGCAGATAAAAAGCCAGGCAGAAAAGTAGAAGCATCTCCTACGCGAGGCGACTATTTCCAGTATCTTAAATTTCCTGAAGACTATCCTGTGAATCCAAATTTTGCCAACGGTGGTGGTTTTTCATTTTCTTCAAAGTGGAACTGGCTGCTGAGGAGGCTGGCAATCCGGATTCTTCTCAGGAGAGGGAGCTCTGGAGTACCGCCTCGGAGGCAGGGAAGTCTGGGATAAGACAGAGAAACAGGACCGGCTCGACCGCCTACATCACTCCCCGGACACTGGCGGTGCCCTGGCTCCCGCGCACCGCGGCCGCCCCCCCAGGTCTGCGGGGCACCCCCGGCAGGCCGCCGCTCGGCCGAGAAAGAGGTGGCAGTGCGCTTCCGTAAAGATGTGCAGCCCTGGGGACCCTGTGGGAAACCGTGCTGTCCCACCGACTCTCCGAGAGTCCAACTCGAGCGTGGGTGGCTTATCGCGTTAAAAGGCTCCCGACGGCTCCCGGAGGGGCTCTCCCGCCACAGCAACCAGACCCCAGAGACCAACAGCGCTGGCCAATCCCAAGGCGGAATTCGTGGCCCCGCCCCCGAGGCTGGGGTTGGGATGCCCGGATGTGGAGCCGCCGGCAGAGACGGGACTCCCGCTGGGCTGGGCGTGGCGGCGGCGGCGTGGTGTCACGTGGTCCGCTCCAAGCTAGCCAATGGGCGAGCGCAGCGGAGAATTTCGAATGTGTCCGCGGAAGTCGATCGAGGCGGCGGGGCCAGGTCGGGGGGGAACCCGGGTGTCGGGCTCGCGCGCGGCGGGACGGCCTCCCGGAGCCTTAGCATGTGAGGAGGGTGGCGGCGACTAAGGTACGGTTCGTAACGTGCCTGCGGAAGCTGGTGGCAGCCCGCTTCCGGCACCCTGTGCCCCGCTCCCCAGGGGGAAAGAACGGCCGCCGGGTTCGGGGGGGTGGAACGGGGCCGTCTTGCGAATGGTACCGCCTCCCCCGGGACTCTGTGTGCAGCTAAGGGCGGCCTGGCTTATCTGCACTTTCAGCCGCTCGTTCCGTCTTAGGTTTTCTAATGGAGCCCACCCCTCGGACTTGCATCGGGCTGGCTGTGTCCCAAAGGGCCCTTTAGGGTGGTTTGGAAGCCCGGGGCGCTCACCGGAAGGCCACACAAACACGAGAGACTCTGGACTGGGAGCGGACTTTGAGTGGACAGACCACGCTGACCCGCGCCGCCTTGGCAGCGTGCGAGCCAACTAGGGCTCACTGTCCCGCGTTCTTAGGGCTCGGACTTCTTAAAGGGGGGCCCCACACAGCACCGACGTCGCACCCGTGCGTGCCCGCTCAGCCCTGTGTAAGCATCTTGCGTCGACGGGGAGTGAACTTGGCTATTAACCAGTTTCTTTTGTGGTGGTAACGTGAGTAAACGTAATCGCGCAGAGGCAGGCCCAAGAGCTTCAGCCGCCCAGTGCAGTCGATTCTTCGTGGGGCGAGCTGGATTCATTGTCGTTTCTTTCGTATTAGGCAGAAGATGGCCAGAGAACGGTGCCTAAAAAGATCCTTTCAGGACAGCCTTGAAGACATAAAGAAACGCATGAAAGAGAAAAGGAATAAAAACTTGTCGGAGATTGGCAAACGCAAATCTTTTGTAGCCGTGCCATGCCAGATAAAGAGTAAGGGATGGCCATGCTGTTCTTTTGCATAATTTTTAACCTTTTTAAGTTTAGTAACTAATGCGATTTTTGAAAATTATTATTCCTTTAATAGACAACACTTCTTCGCTGCTGAAGAATTACCAGGACAACAATAGAATGTTAGTTTTGGCCTTGGAAAATGAAAAATCCAAAGTGAGAGAAGCCCAGAATATCATTCTGCAGCTGAGAAAAGAATGTTACTACCTTGCATTTCAGCTATACAAATTACAAGAAAAATTTGCTTTACATCAAGAGGAAGAACTGGTTCAGGTATTTCCATGGCGAAGGCTGCTTTCTTGGGGGGTGGGAGGGGAAAAGTTAAGTCCATGAATCGATAGTTTTGATGAATTATTTGAAATCAATATTATTAGTGGCGGTCTATTATTAGTGAATTCAAACCATCTTGAGAGAGAGAGAGCACTCCAGCCAAACTATTGTGATTATCTAACTTAGTCCTCAAAGGAGATAGCAAGGTGAAGTGCAGAGGAAATGAGTTGAACTTTTCCACTAGTGGTCCTTGTGAGACAGAGAACTGGACTTAATTATTTATTTCAAAATAGCCTGAGCAATTTAAGGTATATTTGTTTCCCAAACTAGTCGAACAGTAAATAGGGGCTACGGAGGCCCAGCCTCTGCCCAGGTAATGTCAAAAAGAGAGGTGGCATATGCATCATGCCTGTTCTTTTATTGGATAAATCATAATTATACATTAAGGCTATTGTCATGCACATACTTTGAGTTCTCAGTAATTGATGGACCCTGGTCCTTGGAACTCTCTTTGGGGCCTCCTGGAATGATGAGAGGGTATAGCCCTTCCCGGCAGTGACTGGGGATCCAGGTGCTGCACATCCCCCTAGCCTGATGCATGTCTGCACTTGTATCCTATCTGGTGCTGACAAATGAGTGACTGGAAATTTAGGTCATCATGGCAGGGAGTTTTGTCAGCTACTATACTAAGTTAACAAAGCCACAAGGTTTGGTGTAGCTGATCCAGAGGAGAGGCCTGTGAAGACTGTCTTAGCTATTGAGAAGCCAGCTTTTGATGACTGGTGGTCAGAGAAGGGCTACGTACACAGATGAAGGGGGACTAGGAAGAGGGGAGGCTGACACCTACTTCCCAGTGACTGAGCCTCATGTGGACAGAGATGTTTGACCCAGAATTAGTTCGTCAGGGAGAAAAATTGTCAAGGAAATGGCTGGCAGCAAGGCATTGAGAATGTGTATTCCTAGCTGGTTATTGGACCATGCTGGTCCTTGCCATAGAATTGATGACAAAGGTGGTATTTACCCACGTAGTCAGAGCCCTGGCGTTGCAGTGGATATGTGTTGGGCTGTTAACCGTAGGGTCCACCGTCCACCACCACCAGTCGCTCTAAGAGAAAAAGTTTTTTATTTTCCCGTAAAGAATTATAACCTCTTAAACTCACCAGGACACTTAGGCCCTGTCTGTAGGGTCATGAAGAGTGCGAATTGACTGGATGGCAGTGAGTTTGTTTTGTGTGTACCCACCTTGCACCTCTGAATGCTGACCTGAGTCAAAAGTAAGGCTGCTCTGCCAAAGGTCTAGGAGTGGTAGGTGAATTAGATTAGTCCAGAGAGGTTACTGCTCGAACCCTTCGCTTTCTGTGTAGTCTTCTTATCCACAGGAGTTTTATAAGAATTGCCTTTATTTGCGTGGGGGGTGGGGAGCAGGGCTGGCAGTAATACTTAGGGGATTGGGGAGCACTCCTCTTGTTTGCATAATGTCGTTAGGTGCCCTGGAGCCAGTCCCAACCCATAGCAACCCTGTGCACAACAGAACCCAGCCCCCCCCCTCCCCCCCAGTCCTGGATGGGCTAGGGCAGAGAGAGGAAAGCAGAGTGGAACTTACGCTTTTCTCCTGATCTCTCCTCTGCCAGTGCGGACAGTTGCACCGGGCTATGTAGTCCAGGAGACCAGGCAAGAAATCCAGACCATCATAGGGAATGGGGAAGAGTTGAGAAAGGAATGGGAACTGCATGACCCTGACAGGAGGAGTCAGGGAAAGAGTCATGGAACCAGACAGCAAAGATAATTATGTATTTTTTAATACATGGGGCTGGGGGTATAATTTACCTTCAATGATAACACTTGTTCCAGAACATTAGCTGTACGAATTTAAAAGTGTAAAGCTTAACAGGATGAAATTTCAGGTTGCTTACCTCATTCAGTTTAATGTGTATAATGAGGGTTTCAAAAAGTTCGTGGGAAAAAAATGAGTGAAAAGGTAATTCCCTATTTCATAAACTTTTTTAAAGCCCCTCATTAAGGTGCTGTTTTACTCACACCGAAACCAAAATCCAACTCCCAGCTTTCAAGCTCCTACATTATCTGACCTCTCCGTGGCCACCTACGATCCCTACAGACTGCGACCCAGTCAACACACACGCACACGCATACACACATGCCAACAAGGTTATCCCTTCTTTGTAGCTTTCCTTCTATGCTGCTTCTCCAACTTTCTCTTCCCCTGTTCTTTCAGTGAACAACTCTTTCATGTTCTTCAAAATTGAGATCAAAGTCACCCTGTCCAAAAGAACCTTCATTATCAATTAACTCTGCCATTTCCCCCGCCATATTTCCCTCATCACACTGTAGCAGCTGTAGCCCCAGATTGTAGAGAACAGAGGCTGGCTCCATAATCAATTGGCAGTAAGTATTTGTTGCTGAATAAATGAAGCTCTGCCCTGAATACTTGTAACATTGGTTTCTTGTGTTTTGATACATTAACAGAACCAGGAAGTAAGTCCCTCCAGAATGAACTCTAATAACGATGACAGCCTGAGGGAGTTGTTGGTGAAGAACTTACCGTTAGTATCAAAATTCTGTGGTAATAATCATAAACCTTGATACATTTTTGAAAGGAAATTTGCATTATATTGAACTGCATTTGGAGTCGACTGCTTTTTTTTTTTACAGTGATAATTATTATTGTAGTAAAGTTATAGAGAGCATGAGAAAGAAATAATAAGAGTCAGGCACATTTCATGGTAGCATGCTCACCTCAGCCCTGTCTGATAGTCCATGTGGAGAGAGAGTGAGTGGGGGAAGGATTACATGGGGGATGGGGGGGAGATAGAGACGAAGAGCGAGTTTACTGTTATTGAGAAAATGTGAAAGAATATTTCATAAGTTGAAAGTCTGTTACAAATAGCTAACGTAAAGCTTTTTTTTATTTTTTCCTCTTATTTCTTGATGACCAGGAATTAAAAAGATTTGTCCAAACTGTTCAAATGTAATAGTGTTTTTCTCTATGTTTTCAGTCCAAGAATTTGGTTATTCAAATGGTTTTTCTTGCCAGTGTTACAAATTGTCTGAGTACAAAATTAAGTATTATGAAACAATGTTTAATATAGCTATTACACTCTTCTGCTGGATCAATTCATTTGAGATACAATCAGACTCCATACTCATATCCTCAACTCTTCTCGAATGAAGTCTGTTATGTTTTATAATTATGCATGATAAAATGCAATTTGATTACTTTGACTAACAAACGCCCTTGATATCAAAGCCTCAAGTAGAAGGTCATTACATCACTCCAGCCCAGGGTTTCTCTGTTAGGGAGGCATGGCTAGCATCATTCTTGGCCTCTACCCACAAGATGCCAGTAGCAACCTCTCATTTGTCACAACCATAAAATATGTCCAGACATGGCTCGTTATCTTCCAAGCCGACTAATTGCCCTTAGGATTTCCAACGTAGTTCAGAGGTGGCTACCACAGCTCTGTCACCGAAAACGCTATTTAAGTTTTGATGTCTGCAGGGGAAAGTCTCCAGAGAATAAAGAATGGACTTTCAATTGTAAAGAAGCTACCTGTACAAGTAATAGAGCATGAAGAAATTTTCTGATCCAATGAACCAGAGAAGGTTTTAAAGAAAAGGGAGTGTTAAAACAAGTTCATAGGAGTGTTAACATGAAGACAGGCCACTGCCAGCACATCACAGTTCTGATCATGATGGAAGCAGGCTTCTAACGATAAAGAATCAAGTGGCTTCTCTAAAAAGATTTGATAAATTCCTTCTGATTGGTTGTTTCTGCAGTCAAAAAAGTCCTGGCAAGTTTTAAGGAGCACCTGTCCAACTTGAGTATCTTGGCCCATAAACTTCCAGTGGAAGTTGGTCATCAGTCAAAACAAACCAGCTTCTCTGTAATTAGATGGTTTCTGGTTCCTTTGATATAGAACAGATTCAGATTTGTTTTTCTTGCATGATTGTTGGATCAATTTCTTTTATTTATTTATTTTTTTATTGATATTTCCTAAGGCAAATACCTCCTCAGGAAGCTGAACTTCCAGAACAAGGAGAATCATTTCAAATAAACGGTAATTCAAGTGAGACTATAAAGTATTATTAAGGGCAACAGGTCTTTACAAATAAGTAACACAATTTACATCTCTTGGGTTTTTTTGTTTTAAGATTTTAAGTCGGGATTGTTAAAAGCCATTTTGTTGCACACAGAACAATGGAATTTTGAAATGTTTTCATTTGCTGTGCCCAAACTCCTCAGAACCCCTGGCCACACCTCAAGCTACAGTTCACTCAGCCTTGCATCTGCCAGGTTCAGCATTCGCCATTTCACAAACAGCAAGCGAAATATAGGTACTGTCAGTCTCATTGTATAGAGATCCAAAGAAAATAGATCTAAACAGCCCAGCTGGTACAAGTTAGGATTAAAATCCAAAATTGAACTCCAAAACTCTGCTCTTCCTGTAAAGTGATGTGCCAATCTATATGTCGCCCCTCTTCACTTGATCGAAGTTTTGCAAGAGGGGAGGAATCGTGTTTGAGTATGGGTAACCAGATGCATAGGCTCATTTTTGCTAAGCAAAGGGGTTATATTTCTTGCCCGAAAGGCTTTCCAACTTTTTACATCTTACTCGTTTTTCAAAGAACAACTTAGATCCCTCTTTATCTGTCTCTTTTTAGGATTTGAAATTCTCTGAACCTATAATCAGATAGGTACAGACTATTTTGGAAGTTAATCCTTTGATTTTTTTCCAGCTAGATAAAGTTTATAATTCCAGTGAGGTTCTAAGCTTCCTCTTATTACCCATGAAACCTAGTGTTGGTTTCAAATAAAATAAAATAAATGGTAAGTAAAATGGCCAAATAAAATACATGGTAGATTTTATTGAAGAATAAGTTAGGGGTTTCAATTCAATTGCTCATTTTTTAAACTAACCCCAAGTTAGATTTTTTTTTTTTAATTATGTAAGAGTCTTTCACTGGTCAGATGTAAGTCATTAGTTGACCATTTGCCAAGTAAATGAGACGTTAATATTCAAGTGTGCAACTTTTTATTTACTCAAGTATATGTCAGAAGAATATAGATGACTTCCTTTTTAAGCATTTATTTCAATGTGTTTAATATTAAACGCGAAGATCCTTCTGATTAAAATTTCCATAAAGTGAAAATAATTGTTCTTTATTTTTTAAATTCGCAGAGCAGATTCCTCTTGGTGCTCATGAAAGACTAAGATTGGATGTGGATTCACATGAAGCTACGTTTGCTACCGATGCCTTACCTAAAACTGTATCTCTCCGTCGAGGTTTAAAGAGGGATTTTGACAGTGTACATGAATTAGATACTTTGGGTGGCTCTGAAACCAGTCATTTCACTGAGCTTTTTGAATTAGAAAGAAGGACATTTGTAGACCCAGTGTCACACGCCAACATATCTGAAAATGTAAAACAAGATATTCAGTGGAACGAGGACCAAATGAACTTACCTCCACAGTTGACTCAGGCAGGAGGTCCTACTAAAACAAATGCAGTCGTTTCAGAGTCCAAACCCGAGCAAACAAAAGCTAAGAGCAGAAATGCACAAAGAAGAAGAAAGGAGAACAGGAAAGCTGGGAAAAGAACCACGGCTGTGACAAGATGTAAAGGGAGCACAAGCGGAAATAAGACGGCAGCTTCCAAAAAAGAATTGGACGAATCTGTCGGTTCCAATGACGCTTACAATTTTAATCTGGAAGAAGGTGTTCATCTCACTCCTTTCCGGCAAATGGCAACGAGCAATGATTCCTCTAGCAAAGAAAGCCACAGTGCATCTGATGTGACACCTGGGGACTCCAGTGATTCAGGAGATGACTCGGATGAGTCCTATTTGCCTTCTAAAAACGTCTGCAAGAACATTCAAAATCTGAACGTCAAATCAGAGAGGAGCCCAAGCACCAGGCCCCGATCTAAAAGGACATTGAAATGTACAGATGAGAAAGAGATGGAGGATTCCAAGCCAATACAGACACCTACCAGTAAGTGACCTATTTGCCTGCGTGCTTTGTGATTGTTTATGATACATGATTGTTCCTGGTGCTTATGTACCATATTATACTTGCCATCTGTCTCTCTAGGGGAAGTTAGAGATTTACCATCTGTTCGACTTTGGGGGAAGTTAGCAGACTCATCGAACAGTGGAAGGCTGAGGGTGGAAATCACAGTTGTGTTGTTCTGACTTCCTTCAAGTTAAATCCTCTCTGACAACAAATACTAGCATTGAAAGCATTTTTATTTCCAAGAAATAAGTCCCTCAAAAGAGGTCGGACTTGTTAGGCATTCAATGGAATTAAGGTATCTTTACATATATATTCCTTTGAACCCTCCCCATGAAAATGAAATCAAAATTGAATCTAGTTATTTGCCATTGTAATGACTGTGCTTTGTAGTTAGTGAAGGTGGCCTACTGAAACTTAAGAAACCTTTTCTTCAATCGACAGACCTAATCTTATTGTGTTTGACATTTCTAATCGAAACCCTGGAGCTCAGAAAGTTTTCCAATCAGATGAAAGTGTGGTACCGGATGAGGCAGTGTTCCATTGTTCTGTCTCTGGGTTGCTGAGAGTCAGGTTGGACCGACTGGACCGCAACCAACAGCCTGAACAATAAATGCACTGTGTGATTCAGATGTGGGTTCTCCAACCTGTGGCTACTCATCTGAAAATTCTATATGATCTAGTAAAACTAACATATACCAGACAGGTTCCACCATTTTGCAGGTATTGTTATTTCATTCGATCCCAAGATCAACTTGACATGAAGTGTTTATTTTAGGATGCCTGTTTGGTTTATAAGGAAGCCAAAGCCTGAAAAGGGTTACATTACTTTCCATGAGTCTGAAACCACATCTAACAACAATAGCATATGAATATCATTTATATATATTTTTGTGGGGGGGGGGGGTGGCATCACTGCCCTCAGGTGGTGGGAGTAGGAGGCCCAGCCTTTGCTCCGTGGAGCTAGAATCGAACCTCCATCCCAGTGGGCCACAGTCCCGCACACAACCACTACGCCACCAGGGCTCAGCCCTTTTATATTTTTTTTTATTTTTTATTTAGGCATCACTGCCCTCGGGTGGTGGGAGTAGGAGGCCCAGCCTTTGCTCCTGGGAGCCAGAATTGAACCTCCCTCCCAGTGGGCCGCAATCCCGTGCACAACCACTATGCCACCGGGGCTCAGCCCTATATTTTTTAAGATGGGGAAAGTTATTTGTTTTTTTTGTAGTTATTTGAAGAAACTGGGTTTTTGTTTCCTTTTTAATAGCCTTACTATGTGCTGTATCCTACCTCCCAATATAGATGCAGTTCCAAACACGTTAGCTGGAAGGTTTTGGTTGGAAAAACATCAGATAACTTTTTGACAGTGACTTTACTAACAAGAACTATCTCTTGTCACTTTCATAGAGGCTTAGAATTCTTTTCTTTTTCCTTTTTTTTTTTGGGTGGGGCGGGGCTTAGAATTCTTGTTTTTGTTTTTTGGCGGCATCACTGCCTCTGGTGGTCGTGGGCGCTACCCAGTCTTGCTTCTGAGAGCCACCGCTGGATTTGAACTGCCAAGCCCGCAGGCTGCAGTCCCGCACTCAGCCACTTAACACCACCTGGGGCTCAGCCCAGAGGTTTAGAATTCTTATGGAAGCCTCTGGATTGTAGACAGGGCTCCCTTGATGACTCCAAATCAAAATGTGACTCAAATGAAGTTCTACAGTTAGTTTAATTCATTATGCCAAGCTGTCAAAAAATGCTGTTGTCCCCACCACCAAAAAAATGCTGCTGTTTGGTTTTGTTTTTGTTTTTGTTTTTGGGGCCTCACTGCCCTCTGGTGGTGGGAGTAGGAGGCCCAGCCTTGCTGCTGGATATGAACCTCCAACCCAGTGGGCCGCAGTCCCACGCACAACCACTATGCCACCGGGGCTCAGTCCTGCTATTGTATATTTTAATAAATTTCTTTTTTTTAGGCATCACTGCCCTCAGGTGGTGGGAGTAGGAGGCCCAGCCTTTGCTCCTGAGAGATGAAATTGAACCTCCAACCCTGTGGGCCGCAGTCCGGCACAACCACTACGCCACCGGGGCTCAGCCCTTGAATAAAGTTTTGTATTCATTCTTTACATAGAGGGCATGTAGTATTTCAGCATCACAAGGCATTCAAGAAAAGAAACCATTTTTCAAAATCTGTATGATTGTTTATTAAGTGTCATTAAGTTTTTTTTCCATTCACAGGAACAGATTGTGATAGAGTAGAACTGACCTGTAGTTTTCTAGGCTGTCCTCTTTATGAGAGAAGTCGTCTGGACCCTGTTGATGAAGTTGGCTTCAAAGTCCACAGTTCAAACCCAACAGCCATTCCTTGGGACTTACCACCTTATATAAGGTTGCTTATGGAGTCAGAATCGACTCTTTCCTAGTGAGTTTGGTTCGTTTTTAAATCCTTCCCGGAGCAGATCGCCAGTTTTTCCTCCCACTGAGCCACTGGGTGGGCTGGAATCACCAGCCTTTGGGTTAGCAGCCCAGTGTGTGGCCACTGCCATGTGAGGGTGCCTTGTGGTATGAAAGCCTGAACTTTTGTTTTTCGGATGTAGAGTTGAGTACAACTTTAATTCTTGTGACTATTTCAAAACCATATTCATTAAAGGGTATTTTAATAGGTACACCACTTGAACATCAACCATCACCTCACCTTGGTCTGAAGGATATTACCAATGTTTCCTCGATGCCAGTAATTAGAAAGGGAAAACTTTCTCTGTCTCCAAAGAAGAATCCAGGAACCCCAGGCGCACTGTCTATGCCTAAACGCCGGTGCACCATCAGCAAGAACTACAAGGAACCCACACTCTCTTCGTAAGTGCTTGATCTGTGGGACTTCATTTTCAGTGATACATTTGGGGAGAATAAGATAGGGCTTTGTTCAAGAGTAAATCTTACTTGAAAAGCGAAGCTTGATAAAAATCAAATTGAAAATGCTAGCATGGGAATGTTTTACAAGAATTTTGTATCGAATGTTGGGATGCTTACAATTAAACTTAAGATCTCTTTCTACCCTTACAGAAAACTAAGACGGGGCGACCGTTTTACAGATTTGGGTTTCTTGAATTCTCCTGTTTTCAAGCAAAAAAAGGACTCTCAACGCATTAGGAGAAAAAAGTAATCAACAACTATACTGGAACCTTTGCTAGATGCCATGAAAATTACCGTGTACCTCTCTCTGTTGCTTGTGAGATAATATGTAAGGGGGATGAAAGTATTGCCATAGAATATTCTCTTGAATGGCTCACTGATCATGAACTTCTTTTCAAAACTGTACTTAAAATGTAACAAATGTAGGTAGTTTTTTTCATTTTGCTTTTGAACATGTATAATGGATTTAACTACAATCATAGTATAGATTTTTTTCTACTACCTAAAACCTTTAATTTTAGACCCAGTGTATTATTGAAAATCAATGATGATTAAATTAAGATGTTTTCTTTATGAGCTTTTGGCATCCTTTGTCTTGCCCTTCGATAAGGGATACTAGAGTGAATGAATTTTGAAGACAAGTTGCTTATCTTTGAAATTCTTTAAAATTTGGCTAAAGTAACCCTTTGCAGTGAGAGTAGGGTATACCCTAAGTTGTTCATGGATCCCTTGTTGCATTGTATTTAATTTGTCAGTGGAAATGTCTTTGGTCACGATTAGCGAGCTTGTGGTTCATTACTTGGGCTCAGGAACTAGGTACACTTAAGTATGCATTCAAAGTGCAGCTTCAACAAAATCACAGGCATGGCCTTTCAGAATACCTCATTTAGTCAAAAACGTCAAATGTTCCATGAGAAAATATTAAGGACATTTTGTATTTACATTTTTTAAAGCTTTTGATGGACCAAATGAGAGGCAATTAGTTCATTCTTTCTTTAAACTTTTAAAGCATTGTACTTCCTCCATTTTAAAGGGCTAATAAACTTTAGTGTTAGATTCCGTTTGTGTTTTTCTTTGGTTCTTCCAATACCAAAGATAGACTGGATATCTTACCTTCTCATTGCTGTTGTACTCTTCCTCCTTGGTCGTGTCAACTGTGTTTTCATGGGTGCTCTCTATAGTCACAGCCATGAAATGCACTTCACTTCCACTTTCTGAACTGAACACCTTCTTCTTTCAAACTGAACAACAGTCTCATTTTATCTCATGTATTGTACAAGTCTGGTTTAAATGTGAGATCCTGTGTATTCATTGCCAACAACAATTTCAAATTTTCTTCATTATCAAATTCTAATTTTTGCAGCCAATTTTTTGACTATGTCATTATCTTCCTGCATCCCATCTTACTCATATCTGTCCAAAATCTTTCATCAGTTAAAATTGTTTTCTAAATCATTGATGAATACATCTTATTATCCTTGCACAGTCTCTTGTTGAACAGCGATTTACATTGTAAATCATGTAAACTCTAGAGTGGCTAGCTTTTTTTTTTTTTTTTTTTTTTTTTTGGATTTTGGGCATCATTGCCTCGTGTGGTCATGGGCACTACCCAGTGCTGCTCTTGAGAGCCAGCACTGGATTTGAACCGCCAAGCCCGCAGGCCGCAGTCCCGCACTCAACCACTTACGCCACCGGGGCTCAGCCCTAGAGTAACTCTCTTAAATTACATAAAATTTAAAACCCAATTCCTCAGTCATAGTAACCACATTTCAAGTTCTCAGGAACCACGCGTGGTGAAACCCCTTACCATCAAGTCAATTCTGACCCCTCGTCCCCCAGTAGGACAGAGAACGTCCCTCCCGAGCTTGATGAAACGGAACATGGCAGCGGAGAGCCGCCTCTTCCCAGAGTCACTCGTGGCTTTGAGCTGCCGTTGGCCACGCTCACCCCACTAATGCTTGTGGCACTAGGGCATCAAGAACCTACATAGTAGCCACAGTTTTGCATTTTGGTTTATGAAACAAAAAAATAACAGGCCCTCCACAAAAAAAGCTCACCGTTTGTTCTTCTAGACTGCTTGTGCTTCGTAGCTTGTTCTCCTTGATGCTTTCTTGTGAACTTTGATCCTCATCTTTTGTGTTCTTAAAGTCAACCATTATCCTAAAATCAGTCTTAACGTTTCTGTATATTGTTTTTGTATTTCTGTCATGTTTACAAGATGTTAAGTATTTATATTTTAACATTTTATATCATGTCACAGTGTACATATCATGTAGTGGCAGACTTTTAATGTTTTTGAGAGATATGTGTATATATTGGCTGATGTAGATTATTTTTGTTGTATACATTGTAAAATAAACCAGAATAAGTCATTTTGTCTTTTTTGTTTAAATGGTTTTATTGGAATATATTTCACACATCATACAATTTAATTGTTCATTCACCAACTTGTCTTAAGAGACAATTTCTTGCTGAGACCCCGTGCGTTGTGGCCCACTGGGTTGGTGGTTCAAATCCAGCAGCAGCTCTCCAGGAGAAAGGCTGGACCTCCTACTCCCATCAGAGGACAGTGATGCTCCCCTCCCCCCAAAAAAGAGACAACTTCTTTTAACTTTTGCATTACTATAAATCAGTGCTACAGTGAACAGTCTGCATTTGTGTAGGTGCATGGGTTAGTCTTGGGGGACTACAGAAATTCATAGACACTCATGAGTATAAGAAAGAACCTTACATACAACAGCAATTGAATAATTGAGAAAACAACTCAGGCTAGTTCTGATCAAGTCTATAAGTCTTATTTTAGCCCACATGTCCAATATCAATCTCTAAATTCCTCTTCAGACTCACAAAACACATGCGATGATGCCGAATGCATCACAGGTCAGTGGATGGAAACTTGTGGATCCAGTGGCAGTGGAAACAAGGGTCTCTGGGTTCTCCAGCTCAGGGCACTAGTGTAGCACCATGTGTCTTCTCTCCTAGGGAGTGAGCCTGTGCTCAAACTTACAAGAGATTGTGTAAGTTTACCTCTGCATAAAGTATGAAGTTGCTATCTGGAGAAGTCTCAAAAAAATACTGAGCTCTACAGTAGGTAATCAAATTGCTTACAAACAGTTGTGCCAAGACAACGTTCTACATTCTGCTGAAGTTGAGTAGTGACTGGGGTCTTAGATGCCTGGTGAACAGGCGTCTGAAGGTATAACCATTGGTCTTTCAGAGGAAAGATGAGTGATGGTCCATTGAAGGGACTGTAGTGGGTAAGATGAAGTGTGTAGGGACAGTGGAATGTTCTAGACTACCCAATTCACAATGGAAGTTTTTACAGGGACTATAAAGGCAATAACAATCTCAGGTAAATGTCCATTATCTATCAGCTGGTGTTACTGGACACTGAAATTAGCCAAAGCAATGACCATGAAGAGATTTCTATTGGTAATGGCATTGTATCAGTGTATTGTAAATTGTTTATTGACCATTCTCATTCTTTGCCTGGAATATTCTTTTTTTTTGGGGGGGGGGGGGGGGGGGAGCAGGCATCACTGTCCTCTGGTGGGAGTGGGAGGCCCAGCCTTGCTCCTGGAGAGCTGCTGCTGGATTTGAACCACCAAGCCAGTGGGCCGCAGCCCCACACTCAACCATTACGCCACTGGGACTAAGCCCGCCTGGAATATTCTTTGTCTGCTTTTCTCCTCAGAAGCCCTGGTAGCTCAGGGGTAGGCTTTGGGATTGAGCTAGAGGTAGAAGCTAGTGGTTAGAGAAGAAATTATGACTTGGACTAGTCTTATGGTTGGGATTAATGCACAGTCTAATGTTAGGGTAGAGGTTAGTGTTGGCCTTTTTATTAGTATAGGCTCATATTTTGGATAATATTCCTTAGTTGAGAGATAAGTATCTCTTTTTCTTTCCCATCTGTTTGACATTGTTTAATGAGGTCTTTTGATGTATGGAAGGTTAAGATATTAGCATAGTATCTTTAATCACCTTTTCCTTGGCGTCTGCCTGTTTACATTTTGGTGGTTTGGGGGGGGGGGGGGTTGCATCACTGCTCTCCAGGGGTGGGAGTAGGAGGCCCAGCCCCACTACTGGAATTGAACCTCCGTCCCAGTGGACCGCAGTCCTGCACACAACCACTACGCCACCGGGGCTCAGCCCCTGTTCACATTTTTTACTTTGTCTTTAAAACCTATTTTGAGGAATAAAGAGATCTTTTCCTCCCCCACCCACATGAGACTACAAGTTGTCTCAACACGAACCATTTAATATTAATCTAGCCTTTCCTCTGATGGAGGAGTCCTAGGTTATGCTTTGGGCTGCCTTCTACAAGGTTAGCTGATCGAAACCACCAGGCATTCCACAGGATAAACAGGGGACTCTCTCCTCCCCTTAACTGTCTTCAAAACCCATAGGGCAACTCAACCCTGCCCTTTCAGGTCAAGGTGAATTGTAATTGACTCCAGCTGTGAGTTTGGTTTTTCCCCTCTCTGATGAATCTATCTTGGCAATATATCAAGTTTTCTATTGGTTTACTTAACTTTCTTCTCGTACTAGATTGTTAGAATTTTTTAATACATAGAGCATTTGCTAATCACTTATGAATTTGGGTGTCCTAAGTAAAAGTTATCTGCATTTTTGAAGAAATGGTGTGGGGGCCACATTTAACCTACTCTGACTCCCAAGGCTGATTTTCACAGGCAGAGATTAGACGTGCCTCTACCTTCCACCCTTCCTTGCCAATTCTGACATACCCTGTTCCTCCTGTGCCCTCTGCTTCTCAGATGGCTTGGGAAGTTCGTTGCAGTGGCCACAGAGAACTCACAGACTGCTCACGATTAGGGGTTTACCAGAGCAGTTAACAGGTTACAATTTGGGTTAGTAGAACACAGGTGTTCAGTCGCGACACTGTCTTCTCTTGTGCACAAGTAGGCTACTCTGATCCTGAAGCCACTTGCCCTGGCCTCTGCTCTGCTAGAGCAGTGAGACAAGGCTCAAAGTGCATGCCCCTCTGCTCCCTGCCTCAACCCAAGGGCACTCAGCTCCAGCTCCATTAGAGCAAACTTAGCCCCTCTATGACCTAGAGGCACCCCACGCCACAAGCCAGCCTCCTACCCCAAAGCACTCTGCTCTGTTTGTGAGTTGGGAGGTCCACTGTGCCCTTGGTTCTTCTATTGCGGCTCCTCTGCCTCTTCGCTGCTGTCCCAGCTGGCTCCTGGATCAAGGAGGTTCAATGGACTGGCATCTCAGGATCCAAAGGACGAGCTCCACTATCTTTTACAGTTGGAACATTCCCCCCCTTCCTGCCTCTACTACAGCTCATTTCATACCCAGCAGGATGGCCATCATAATTAATCCTGTAAATAATCATTCACAGCTGAATCTGATAACCCAATCAGTACCTCCCCACACATTGTGTTCCGACCCGTCAGGAAAGCCAAGGTTATTAGGTGGGAATAACAAACGCTACGGCCAGAAGAGGCCTATTAAATGGTTCTCAGCATTGCATAGACACTGCTTTGTTGGTATCAAGGTTATACCAACATAAAATACCTTGAGAATCTTGATTTCTGGCACAAATTGTACTTACTGAAAGTTTGGACCCTCTACCCTACGGACTAGCCATTCAAACCATCTCATTTTGTGTTTGTTTAGAAAAGTATAGACATCGTGATGAAATCTGTTTATCCTTTACTGAAATATGTGTGGCAAATTTTTGAATAATAAACTCTGGATTTTTCCATTTTATTTTTCTAGTGAATTATTTAGCACTATGGTTGAAATAATAATGGTAGCAAGGCTTTCGCCTTACAGTCCAATGTCAGCATAGCTAAGTTGACTTCTTTGATGAATTTGAATCCTGTTATTGTGGAGAATATTGAATATACTCTGGGAAGTCAGGAAAATGAACAAGTTTATCGTAGAAGAAGTACAAGTAGAATGGTCTTTAGCAATGAGCGTGGCAAGACTTTTGTCTCGCTTGCTTTGGATGTGTGGTAAGAAGGGATCAGTCCCTGGAGAGGAACATGATGGAGAGGGTCAGCCCTTCAATGACATAGATTAGTACAATAACTGCCATGATAGACTCACTCAAAGCAACAACCGTGAAGATGATAGAGGGCTATGTGGTGTTTCCTCCGACTGTACATGGATCCCACAAATCTGCAGGCTAGGCGGCACTTACCAGCTTACAAGACAGCTTAAATATAGATGATATTTATCTCTGTGTGATCAGTAGGGAGCCATGCAGTGGGTGAAACATTTGGGTTCTAGCTGCCAGGTCAGCAGTTTAAACCCACCCGGTGCTCCACAGGAGAAAGCTATAAAGCTATAAATCTTTGCAAGTTCTGAAAGTCACGACAGCTCAACTCTGTCCTATAGGGACAGTGACTCAGAGTGGACTGAACAACAGGGAGAGTTTGGGGGTGCATGCTCTATATTTTCCTGCTTTTCATTTTGACCCTTTCTTTAAACCAACCTGCTTTATGTGTTTCTGAAAACAGTACATAACTACACTTTGTTTTGTATTCTAATCTGAATTGCAATTATTTTAGTCTGGATTGACTAGAGAAACAAATTCATAGACACTCATGTGTATAAAAAGAGCTTTAGACATCCCCTTACAGAGAGGTTGCAGGGAGGAGATGAGCCAGTCAGGGTACAGGGTAGTAATAATGCAATATGCAACTTTCCTCTAGTTCTTACTTCCACCCACTATCATGATCCCAATTCTACCTTACAAATCCAGATAGACCAGGGGATGTACACTGGAGTCAGAAACGGGAAATTCAGGACAGATGATCCCTTCAGAACCAGTGGTGAGAGTGGTGATACTGGGAGGGTGGAGGGAAGGTAGACTAGAAAGGGGGAACCAATTACAAGGATCTACAAATAACCTCCTCCCTGGGGTACAGACAACAGGGAAGTGGGTGAAGGGACACATCAGACAGTGTGACAAAATAATAATTTATAAATTATTAAGGGTTCATAGGGGACTGAGGAGGGGAGGGGAGTATGGGGAGCTGATACCAGGGGCCTAAGTAGTAGGAGAATGTTTTGAGAATGCTGATGGCAACAAATGTGCAAATGTGGTCTGCATACAATTGATGTATATATTGATCATGATAAGAGTTGTATGAACCCCAATAAATGATTTATCAAAAGAACTTTTTATAGGGCTGAGCCCCGGTGGTGTGGTGGTTGTGCGCGGGACTGCGGCCCACTGGGATGGAGGTTCAGTTCCAGCTCACAGGAGCAAAAACTGGGCCTCCTACTCCCACCACCAGAGGGCAGTGATGCCTAAAAAAAAAAAAGAACTTTATATACAAGAGCAATTGAATATTAAGAAAATATTCTGGCCCGGCCCTAACTCTGATATTAGCCTGTATGTCCGATACAATCTATAAAGTCCTCCCTAACTCTGATATTAGCCTGTATGTCCGATACAATCTATAAAGTCCTCCCTAACTCTGATATTAGCCTGTATGTCCGATACAATCTATAAAGTCCTCTCCAGAGAATTATTTATCTCCTTAGCACTTTCAGATGAAGTTATCAACCTGCAACCTGATTGACAGGCTGAAATCCACCCCTTTACTCTTAATCCTCTCAAAGTGACAACAGATTATATAGCTACGACAGCAATTGAGCCTGGTTATTCATGGAGTCTATATATGTGGTTTCATCTGCTCATAAAAATGTATTTGCAGCCTCCAGATTAATACTTATGTGTTTTAAAGAATAGGGGTGGGATTAAGTTGCCCAAAGTACATGTTCTTGGGTGAAAAGAAAAATGTTATGCTTTTTGTTCAGCTTTTATACTGTTAAGTGTCCTTCTTGCAGTCTGATTAGTTTCATGTTTTTCACATTCTTTGTGTTTTTTTTTGTTGGTGATTTTGCTTTATCAAATGTGCCCCCCCCCCAAGTATGGTGCTGAAGTATTGAATTGTTCCTAATTACAAAAATGCTGCAATGTTCCTTGAAGAGAATACATAAGTGTTAGATCAAGCGAGCGTTATCATCCTACTGGACCTGAATTCATGTAACGAACCAACAATATGTATTCAGTAAGCTGTCTTTCAATTAAAGCACATGAAAGAAGCTTAAGTATTCATCAGTTGTGGGAGATGTGAGCAAAGACTCACAGGAATCTAAGTCTGTATTTTCCTCTCTGAGCAATGATTCCGTGTTCACTCATTCAGTATTTGTGGCAACTTTATAGAACAGAACTTCCATGTATAGCAAGAATTTGCCATATCATGTTTTATCTAGCAAGTTTGATCCTTTTACATTTATTGTGATGAGGCTTTATTTAGTTTTGTCAGCTATTTTGGATAAGTCGAAAAAGTATTTCTATGAGATCATCAAACGTTTTAACAGAATATGTAGATTATATATAACTATGAAATGAGTGTTTCTCTCTGCATAGCCTCTGTCAGAGACTAGGCACTTCTGAAGGCAGTGTTTCCAGCTCTCTAATTATTCCCTAAAGAATTCTGTGCTCTTATTGACACCGTGTCAAAATAAATAATAATTTTGATGTACTTGGGCACAAATTTATTCTTTTTCAAAGTTATTTTAGTTTGGGGAACAGAAAGAAATCTGTAGGGCAGATTTAATGTTGTTTGGTGGATATGGTAAGGTTTCCCAGGGAAATTCTCATAGGGCAGCCTGAGGTGAAAAGAACATGTTTATCTTGGAAGAAGATAAACTTTCCACTCTTGAAGAATTGTCATGGTGGGGAAAAAACACTCCTTGGTGCAATTCTTTGGGCTTTTTTTTTTTTTTTTTTACCAAAGTCACTTTCAATTTTTTTTACAACTTGCCCTTTTGGAGTCCCCAGAAACAGTCACCATTACCTTCTGAGTTAACCTCTCTGCCTTAAATTCATCTCTGAAATGTTCTGACCACCTTTACAATATTTAATCCATTTAAAAACTGTTGCTTCATGTGGGGCATGAGGAGCCCTTATGGCATAGTGGGTTATAACTTTGGACTGCTAATCTCAACATCAGCAGTTCAAAACCACCAGATGCTGTATGGAAGAAATAGGAGGCTTTCTACTCCTGCAAGATCACAGTCTAACGTTCTCTCCCAGGTTCATCGCAACACAGTTCACAATACCAACTAGGTGGAAACACCCAAAATGCCCATCATTACAAGAGTAGATAAAGAAACTCTGGTATCTATACACAATGGAATATCAGGCATCCTTAAAAAAAGCAGCAATGAACCCATGAAATGCCTCATAACATAGAGGGACTAGGAAACCATTACGCTGAGTGATTTTAGTCAATCACCTTTGGGCAGATATTGTCTGAGCCCACTACGTTAAAATAAACACCAAGCTGCAGATGGGCCATTGCTCCCACAGGGATGAGGGTTTCTCCTATGATGATTCGCAGGCTTGGACACACGCAGGGGCAGTTCTACCCTGCTCTGCTGGGGCACTTTCAGTCAGCATTGCTTTGATGGCAGCTGCATGGTGTCTTCAGAGGAGTGAGTGAAAATGTTTTCTAACTTGAAATGACGATGATGCCTTTAAGGTGGACCAGAGGCATATTTAAGATGCAAGAATGAATTTGGGGCTTGCACTACAACTAATGTTTATGATGTGCCTCAAATTGATTCAAGTTTGCCCTCATGAAGAGATCACTGAAGATATAAATGCTTTGGCAAAGTGTGATGAAAAAACTACATGGTACCTAGCTCTCAGAAAGAATAACATCTGGGACTGAGCCCCAGTGGCGTGGTGGTTGTGTGCAGGACTGGGCCCACTGGGTTGGTGGTTCAAATCCAGCAACAGCTCTCTAGGAGCAAGGCTGGGCCTCCTACTCCCACCAGAGGGCAGTGATGCCCCCCCCAAAAAAGAGTAACATCTGGTGTCTTAAAGGGGGACACTTAAATTGTTTAAAAAAAAAAAAAGGGACGTCTGGTCACCTTACCTATGGAGAAATTTATTCTACTCACTCCGTCGGGGTCACTATGACTTGGAATTGACTTCACAGCAATCTATTTCAGTTTGGTTTACAATGCTGTGTATGTTTTCTTTCTATTTAAGCTCTATTAGCACATCATCCACATGTCATACAATTCAATAGTACAATAATAAAAGGAAGAGTTGTGCAAACATTACCACAACCAATTTTAGAACATTTTTCTTCCTTGTACTCACTGTTAATTCATGTAAATTTTTTGAATTGTGGCAAAAAATGTACACAACAAAATATCCCTCAATTCCACAACTTCTACATGTATAATTTTGTGTCACTGATTAGATTCTTCATGATGTACAACAAGCACTAATATACTTCTCCAAATTATTCCACCATCATTCACATAAATTCAATGCCCACTAAGCAACAACTCTTCCTCCTTCGCCCATGGTAGCCATTGGTCAAGTATGGCTCCTTTTTTATTTTTAAGTTTTCTTGATATGATATTCATGTATTATGCACTACCATAGTTATATCGCTTTTTAAAAGAGTTTTAAGCACTAGGGCTGAGCCCCAGTAGCGTAGTGGTTGAGTGCGGGATTGCGGCCGACTGGCTTGGCGGTTCAAATCCAGCAGCAGCAAGGCTGGGCCTCCCACTCCCACCAGAGGGCAGTGATGCCAAAAAAAAAAAAAGAGTTGTAAGCACATCACCACAATCAGGTGTAGTGTTTCCTCCCCCATTCCAGCATTCGTTTGCTCCCCAAATCCCCACACCCTTTCCAGTCCTCCCCACCTCCAATAAACCATTGCATTAGTTATTTTTCTAACCACTCTCTCTATGAACTGGGAGACTTAACAGAAGCAATTTAAAATGCAGAAAGGATAAAGTGATAATATGACGATTAAAAGAACCAGCATGAAAGAAAAGACCACCAACAGCATTTTAAAAGCGTGAGAAGAAATTTCTGTTGTGGAACAGATGAGAAATACTTCAGCCTACAGCAAATTCAGGTTGGGGCAAGAGGGAGATCAACGGACCAAGTATCACATTTACCACAGTTCAATCCACCATAATCAATAATCTTTGTCTTATAATCAGCCTGTTGGAGTCCCTTACTTGTGGTTAGTGAGGATCTGCCAGAAGCTGAATGTGCAGATGGGATTCAGGCCCCCCCCCTCACCTCCAAAGATTTCCACAAAGTGAGTGTTCACCATGTAAGCTCTGATGCTTTTCCCGCGTGTTTGGGTTTTGTCATCATCTTTGGATCACACAGTCTGGTGTGCCTCGTCAATGTGGACTTGGTTGATGCCTCCGTTAGAGAGCTGCTTGTTTGACCACAAGACGGTAAGAACCCAGACACTATTTAAAAACAATCAAACAAACAACCCAAAACCCCAGACACTATCCCAATTGATAACAGGGTACCATCTGCCCTCTTTCACCACACTTTGCTGCAGCCCCCTGATCTTCAGAATAAGTTTTCTCTTTTATTCTGCTAATATGGCTAATGGATCGTCCCATGGGAAGCCAACTTTGAACTAATGGAACAAGTTCGTTGAAAGATAATCTTGCAGGTTTTCATTTGTAAATAGTTTGTTACAGATCTCCACATCTGTTGTGGAGAGGGTTGTCGATCCATGAAATTGGTGCTTAGCTGGATGAAGTTCCATCCCTATGTGTCTAAAGGGATATTCAGCCCCAATAGCTCCTTCCCTGTTACTGATCTGCCAGCAAATTCTAGCTTCCCCATCCTCACCAATCTTTAAATTCTCCAGCCTTGCGGGAAAATCCTGCAACTGCCCCAGGAAGAGTTCAGGAATGCACCTGCCCCTTATTTTCTTTTTCTCGGGTCACGATCTTGCAATTCCTGAAAATACTCGGATCCTCTGATTTCTGAAAGCACTTGACATGCTTTGTTCGGCTTTCCAGCTGGCAGCAGGCGGATGGTGCTGCGGCAGACCGAAGCACCGTCCACCCGGCGCCATCTGGGCAATGGGTCCATCTTCTGAACAGTCTGTGGGTCAGGCCTTCCCGGACGTGCAGGATTCATCCTGTTCGGCGTGTCCTGAGGCTGTCAACCGTCACTCCTTTCATCCAAGTGAAAAAAATCTTCGCTCCTGGAACATGGCCTCTTCTCCATTCTCTCCTGATGTAATTGCTAAGAAGTATTGAACTCGCATCTCCTGATAGAGAGTGCCGAGGAGGCACGCGAAGCCGCAGGGTCGGCAAACTTTTGAGGCGGAAAGAACCAATCTGGTTCCTTACAGCGATATAAAAATAATGCAAGTGTCGCCATACATCGATTTTTACAAGCAAATGAATTCGCTATTATCTGAACCACGGTCTTTAAAAGTTTCATCAAAGAAACTATGACAGTTTTATTTTCATTTTCTTTTTCTTTTTTTGCCCTCTGGTAGTCGTGGGAGCGACCCAGCCTTGCTCCTGGAGAGCCGCCGCTGGATCTGAACCGCCAAGCCCGTGGGCCGCAGTCCCGCACTCAACCGCTTACGCCACCGGGGCTCAGCCCTTGATTTTCAGCTTCAATTTTACGTCAGAGTCATGTGTCTGTCTGAAGCAAAAACAGCCACCTATGGCTGTGCAGTCACCCAGCTGGAGGCAGGTGACAGGCGTCAGTGGAAAGAACAAAGCAGAACAAAACCCCTGCCCTTTGGTGGTGACAGTGGCTGCAGAGGGTTGGTGCTCAAACCCCCTCCTCCTCCCAGTTCTTCCTTGGGGGCAAGACGAGGCTATCTGTCCCCGGTACAGATTACAGCCCCGGAAATTTTATCGAGGGTGTGTCTCTAGGAGTCAGCTTTGGATGGCAGTGGATTGAAAGGAGTCGAAATCGAATTTGTGCGCAATTGGCAGCCAGGGTTTCGGCAGGTCCGTTGTATCTAACCCCCTTTTC
>PVJH01015293.1:0-54046 GCA_004026705.1 Nesogale talazaci
CCTCTGGTCAGGCATCTCTCACTCCCCAAGCTGCAGCTTCAGTGCTGACCTCCAAGGTAAACTCCCCTGTAGTTGGGCAGCTGTGCAGACCCCTCCATTGGCTCCCCGCTCCATGCCGTCACACTGATTTTTAAGGATCAATTGAACAAGTACATGGCTAGATGTCACCCGCACATAGTAAGTTTAACAAAAAGTTGCCAAAGTTCCATACAACCTAATGGTTTTACATGATGCTTCTTATGTAGAGGACCCCCCCACACACACACCGCCTTACTCTCGTCAGGATACAATTTTAAAGGTTCTCAGAATAAACTTCATCTTCATGCCTTTGAAATGTTATCAACAGCCTTCAAACTTTTCAACTATTTGAAAAAATATCAGCTTCCTACAACCTCAGAGATTCTTGGTCTTGTTATCACAGTACAAAATGATCATCCTTTGGATGAGATTTATGATCCCCCAGTCTAAACCCTGGCCTGTGAGTTCCTCTCATTGCTGTGGGCTTCCAACTTTCCTTCCTTCCTTGATTAGTTGGAGGTGATTTATGTGAGAGGTAACCAAATTGCAGAGAAGAATTAAATGTCATTTTAGAAATCTAGGAAATCTTAGCAGAATTTCAATCATGATTAATAGTCAATCACCTTTTCATTTTTTTCTTAAGCATTTTCATCCACATAACATTCATCACACAACATAAATTACTTTGTCACAAAATATCTTCATTAAAAAACTCATTTTAGGGCTGAGCCCCGGTGGCGTAGTGGTTGTGCGCGGGACTGCGGCCCACTGGGACAGGGGTCAATTCCAGCAGTGGGTCTGGGCCTCCTACTCCCACCACCAGAGAGCAGTGATGCCCACAAAAAAAAAAATCATTTTATTGGGGGCTCTTACACATCTTATAATATTCCATACATCAATTGTATCAAGTAAGTTTGTGCATATGTTCCCATCATCATTTCCAAAACATTTTCTACTTGAGCCCTTGATATGAGCTCCTCTTCCCCCTCTCTCCCACCATTGTGAATCCTTGATCAATTAATTACTGTTATTTCCTGTCTTACACTGTCCATTGTCTCCCTTCGCCCACATGTCTGTTATTTATCCCCTTGGGGTCGTGGTGGTGGTGGTGGTGGTGGTGGGTGATGGTAGCTGTATATCCAAACTTGTGATGGGTTCCCTTTTTCTCTCCTCTCCCTACCCAAACTTTGTCCAACCTTCGTGGTAGCACTATTCCCACTGCTGTTCCTGAGGTTTCTTTGTCCTAAATTCCATGAGTCTTGTCTGTACAAATGTGTGTTCTCTGGTCTAGCCATATTTTTAAGATAAAACTTGGTCATGGTAGTGGGGGGGGGGTGAGTATTCAGGAAGTAGAGGAATGATGTGTGTTTCATGTGCTATACTGCATCTTGGTTGAATCATCCCTTCCTTATAACCATTCTGTTTGGGAGATATCTAATTGTCTATAGATGGACGTCAGGTCTTGCCTCCAACTCCTCTCATTTGCATTGATATACTTGTTTGTTTTAGATCTTTTGATACTTGATAACAGATCCCATCGACACCTCATGATCACACCTCATGGTGTGCTTCTTCCATGTGGGCTTATTTGCTTTCTTGCTAGATGGCTGCTTGTTTAACTTCATGCCTCTAAGATCTCAGACACTCTATCATTTGATAGTCAGGAACCATCTGTTCTCTTCAACACATTTGTTTATGCACCCATTTTGTCTTCAGCTATTGTGATGGGAAGGTGAGTATCACAGAATGACAGGTTATTAGAACAAAGTGTTCCTGTGTTAAGGGGTCCTTGAGTAGAGGCTCAAACTCTGTCTGCTATCTTAATACTTAATATATAAATATGTGTACATTGGCCTCTACTTTATTATAAATCAAAATATTTACACATATACATACCTGTAGTTATACCCCTACAAATAGCTTTGGCATCCTATTTCTTTACGTTCACCATCCTTCTATCCCACTATCATGCTTACCCTCCATTTGGGTCTCAGGAATTCTTCTCAGATACTTTGCACTTGATTAAACTCCACAAGGCATTATACACCCTCCACAATCAATTTTAGATCTCTTGATGTTCCCTTATCTCTGAGTTTGTTGACTCCCCCTCCCCACCCATCCTCTTCCATGTCCCCCTGGAGCCACTGGGCCTGTTGTTTTCTCCTCAGGATTGTTCATTCTGCCTGTCTTATATAGCTAAACATAGGGCGAAAGAAAAAGAAAAAAACAAAAACAAGAAAAAAAACAAAAAACCCTGATAGTTCCAGGTTCTGTCTGTTGACCCTTATGTATGTTTTCTGATCAAGTCCGATGCGGTGCTAAGCCCTGCCCTCCAAGTCAGACATCTATTTTCAGAATTTCTCAGGGTCTTTGTTACTATGATGCCCTTGCTGCCTAGTTGCACTCCCTTTGAGTTTCACCCCACTGGGCCTGGGGCAAGAGAGGTACACTTTCCGCACACGATCCCAGTGCTGTCCCTGTCACGCTAAGGGTCGGTGAGGGAAGTGGTCTCATGGTGGGGCTACCCTCTCTGTGCATTGGCTGCTTCAAGCAGGAATGCTTTCCCCAGGGCTTGGTGAGCCAGCTTAAGGTTCACGCTGTCTCTGTCTGTTTCTCTTTTAGCTCGCTGCTCCCATGTGGTCTGGACAGACCTGCCTCTCTCCCAGGGCTATCTCCTCAGTACTCTCCTCTGTGCTGCCTTCTTCTAGGGAGGGTCAACTTAGTTTGGCTTGGGCCTTGCCCCACTGCCCTCTCTGTTAGTTCACTGCTTCATGTTGGTGTATTTCCCTCAAGACTTGGTGCTGTGGGAGGAGGTCTGGTCCCACTCTCCCTTTCCTGTGGAGACATAAACAGTACATTCTCCATGGGTGTATAGTGCCCTGTTCCCAAATATCCTCATGTGTTTTTCTCTTCTCCCTCTCTTTCCCCTCTCTTTCCCCCTCCTTTTTAGTTGGCTACACCCCTGAGTAGGACCCCAGGTCAGGCCTGTGTTAGTCCGGGTAAACTAGAGGAACAAATTTCATAGACACCCATATGGATATAAGGAATGGGTTTATATACAAAAGGAATGGAACACTAAAGAAAGCATCCCAACCGAGTCCAGTTCAAAATCTTAAGTCTGATATTAGCCCATATGCCTGATACCAGTCTATAATGTCTCCTTCTGACTCACGAAGTCACAGGCCAGTGGGTGCAGAATCCCGGCGCTGGCAGGGGTCTCCCCATGACTCCTCCTTCCAGGGCTCAGGTTCATCAACAACATCCAGTGGTGGCAGAAGCAACTCATCGCTGGCAGGGGTCTCCACATGGCCTCTCCAGCTTCAGAGGTCTGGCTCCATCAGGGCCAAGCTGTGTGGCTTCTCTGGCTCCTCAGATGCTGCCACCTTGTCCATGATTAATCGTCTCTGAGACTAACTCCCAACAACTGGGGAAGATAGCGTCTCGTCTTCACGAGGGAAATATTGTGAGATTTCTCAGACATATCAGGAGAAAGTCATGCCCACACAAAGGCCTCATTGGCTACTTAATGGCAATCTCCAGATTAAAAGGCTAGACTCCACCCCTACATCTCAATCATGAAATTAAAATAAGCATGTGACTGCCACAAGGCCACTGCCAAAATGCCTGGACCTTGACCTGGGATTTATGCCTTAAGTAGCTTATCCTCTATGCCCTTTTCTCTTTGTGCTTGGCTAACTCTGCTTAGCATAATTTCCCATGAGATATTGTGCTTCATGTGTCTATTGCTGCTTTTTAGGGTTGCATAGTACTCCATTATATGTGTATGCCAGAGTTTTAAAAATCCACTTATCAGTTGGAGGGAAGTTAGATTGTTTCCAGGTGTTCATGATTGTGAACATTGTAGGGCAGATGTCTGGTCTTGGTCTGTTTCTTACTTCTGGATATATGTCCAGTAGGGGGATTGCTGGATCATATGGTAGTTCAATTTCCATTTGTTTCAGGTATCACCAGATTGATTTGCAGAGTAGCTGTACATATCTATAGGACCACCAGGAGTGGAGGAGAGTTCCTACCTCATCATACCCTCTCCAGCACTTGTTGCTTTCTGACTTTTTGAATTGGGCTATCTTTAAGGGTGTTAAGTGGTATCTCATAGCTGTTTCAATTTGTATTTCCCTTATGGCTAATGATCAGTAGCATTTTCTCATGTGTTTATTGGCCAATTAGATTTCTGCCCTTGTGAAACTCTGTTCAGGTCTTTTGCCCACTTCCTCAGTGGGCTCTTTGTTTTGTTTTGTTTTGTTTTCTTGCTTTAGGCTAGCAGAGTATTGTACATTTTAGTAATAAGGCCTTGATCTGAAGTGTCATTGCTAAAGATGTTTTCCCAGTCCATGGGCTCTCTTGTCAAAGTCTCCCGATGTGCCCAGGTGTATTATCTTCAGTATATGCCACATGTCAATTTTGTCCCCTCTGTGCTTTGCCCTTCCCTATTTCTGATAGCCTGTGTATACCCTGCACTCAAATTCTTAGGTTTGGTCTAATTCCCTCCTTGATGGCCCGAATAGTTTGGGGTTTTCCTTCAAGGTCTGTGATATACCTCAACTTTTTTCTTGTGCATGGAGTGAGGTGAAAGTCTTGCTTCATTTTTCTGCCTGTACCACTTGTTGAAGATGACATCCAATTCCCATTTGATATTTTTGAGGCCTTTATTGAAGGTCAGTTGTCTATGTGCTGATGTTTTTATTTCTAGATTTTCTGTTCTTTTCCATTGTCATGATACCAATGCCATATTGTTTTGACTGCTAGGACTATATAATAAGTGTTATAGTCAGGCAAAGCAAGCCCTCCTATGCTATACTCCTCCGTGAGTTCTCTGCTAATACTGGGCTTCTTCCCTCTCCAGGTGAAACTGGTAGGCAGTTTTTCCAATTCCTTGAAAAAAGATGTTGGTATTTGTATCGGGATAGCTTTAAATTTAGAGTACCTGGGCTAAGATTGACATCTTTACCATATCGTGTCTTCCAAACCACAACATGGGATATTCTTTCATTTTTGAAGGTCACTTGTGGTTTCTTGTAATAGTTTTTTTGTAGTTTTCCTCATACAAATCTTTTGGGGTTTTTATATTAAGTATATCCCTAGATATCTCAATTTTTGCTTGGCTATTGTGAAGGGTACAACCTTTTTGATCTCCTCTTCTGTGATCTTTTATGGTGTTTATAGCAATCCATTAGACTTCTGTTTGTTGATCTTGTATACTGCCTCTTCCATATTCTTCTCTCTCTTCTGACACCCCTCTTGTGGAGCTTTTGGGGTTTTCAATGTGTAAAATCATACTATCTGTGAATAATGTTAGTTTCACCTATTCCTTCCCCAGAATATTCTTTCAATGTCTTCCCTTTGCCTTATGTTGTTAGCTAGGAATTCCAGTACAATGAGGGGACAAGAGGCATCCTTGTCCTGTCCTCTTTTCCTTTTTTTTTTAATTTTATTGGGGGCTCTTACAGCTACTACAACATTCAGTACACCATTTGTATCAAGTACATTTGCACACAAGTTGCCACATACATTTCCAAACATTTTCCTTTTGAGCCCTTGGTACAAGCTCCTCTAAAAAAAACTCCCCTTTCCCCTCCCCATCTTTTTTTTAATGAATCACTTTATTGGGGGGCCCATATAACTCCCATCACAATCCATAACAACATCAGTTGTATGAAGGCCACTTTTACACATCCATTGCCATCATCTCTCTCAAAACATTCTCCCTCCCTCCAGGCCCCCATTATCAGCTCCCTATATAACCCTTCCTCCCCCCTTCCCCTTCAACCCTTAATAATTTATAAATGATTTTTTTCATTCTGTACACTGTACAATGTGTCCCAACACTCACTTCCATGTTGTCCGTGCCCCAGAGAGGAGGCTACGTGTAGATCCCTGAAGTTGGTTCTCCCTTTCTATTCCTCCATCCCTCCACCCTCCTGGTATTACTACTTCTATTACTAGTCTATTACTACTCCTATTACTAAATCATCTATCCTAAGTTTCCCATGTTTCCAACTTCACTGTACATCTCCTGGTCTAGCTAGATTTATGTGGTAGAATTGGGATCATGATAGTGGGTGGGAGGCAGCATGGGAACTAGAGGAAGGTTGCATATTTCATAGCTCCTACCCTGTATCTTAACTGGCTCATCTCCTCCTTGTAACCCCTCTGCAAAAGGATGTCACCTCACCTATTGATGGGCTTTGGCTCCTCAATCTGTACTCCCCCTCATTAATAATAATATAATTTTAGCTCATTAATGCCTGACACCGGATCCCTTCACCACCTCATGATCACACAGGCTGGTGTGCTTCTTCCGTGTGGGCTTTATTGCTTCTGAGCTGAATGGCCGCTTGTTTGCTCAAGTCTTTAAGTCCCCTGATGCTGTATCTTTTGATAGCCGAACACCTTCAGCTTTCTTCACCACCTTTGCTTATGCACACATTTGTCTTCAGTGATCATGTCGGAAAGGTGAGCATTTTGGAATGCCAATTTAATAGAACAAAGTGTTCTTGAACTGAGGAGATAATTGAGTGGAGGGCCAATGCCCATCTGTTGTCCTACTACTAACCCTATAAGTATACACATTAATCTCTTTCCCCATCCTCACTTATAAATATATGCCCCTATGTGCATACCTGTATTTGAGCCTCTACAAATGTTCATTATTCCCCAGTTCCTTCCTCTATTTCCATTTGCTTCCCTCTTGTCCTACTATCATGCTCAGTCTCCATTTGGGTTTCAGTATTTTCTCTCTGTTACATTAGTCTTAATCAATCCCTATTGGCTTCTCTCACCCACCTTGTCCCTGCATTTGTATCAATTGTTATTACCTTTTTCCTGGGCTGGTCGACATCACCACCTTTCCCCTTCCTCCCCCTCTTCAATGTCCTCTACCCTGGAGCCATCAGTCCTGTCATTTTCGCTTCCAACCTCTTTGTCCAGTGTATCTTGTCTAGATAGACTTGTAGAGGTAGCAATATGTACAAGAAAGGTCTCCTAAAATGCTTAAAAATAAAACAATGATAACAACAGCAAGAAACCCCCTCCATGTACTATACAATATGTAACAGATTAATAAAAATAATAGCAATATAAGAACCTGTATAAAGTTCAAGGTCTCTAGTTGACCTCCTAGAGTGACCCCTGGTTCATTCAGATGGGATGCCAATACCCTGGCCCCAAAGTACATCCTTGTCACTCCATCTGTGACTCTACACTCTGTTGCACACCCTTAGTGCTTTGCATTGGTGCGGTTGTGTCCAACAGAGTGTAATCTTGACTTCGCTTCTTCTTCCTGCCCTGATAGGCCTTGGGTCTGTGAGGGTAGCCTTATTTCATAATGGGGCTGGCCGTGCAGTCCTCTGTACAGTAGCTGTTCTGAGTGGGATTATTGTCCTGAAGGTTCGGTGGACCAGGATGCATGTCATTCTCTCTTCCTCTCCTTTCATTTGTTCTCATGTGCTCTGGTCAGGCTTATCTCACTCCCCAAGCTTCAGCTTCAGTGCTGGCCTCCAGGGCAACTTCCTCTGTAGAGAGATGGCTGTCCCTATAGTTGGGGTTGGGGTTGTGTACTCAGGTCCCTCCACTGGTTCTCCACTCCATGCTGTCGTGCTGCATTCACATGGTGGGTCTCCGGGTTTAAGTTTGGTCCCTCTTTCCCTGTGGAGATATAAACAATATGCTCCCCTTTGATAGTTTAGTGCCCCCTTCCCTTTCTACACATCGCCATCTGCCTCCCCTCCCCCCTTGATGGCTACCATATGTAGCCTTAGATTTGATCTGGTCCCTGCCATATTACCTGGGCCTTCTCCCAGGATTTTCTCTATAGAGTAGTTTTTCCTGATGTCCCTTCCCAATTTTAAAATTATTAATATGCTTACCTCAGGGGATTCATATTGTACATGTCTTTTTGCTCTTGGCTAACTTCACTTAGCATAATTTCCTCCAGTTCTTCCCATGCAGTGACGTACTTCATACGTTCATCACTGCTTTTCAGCGATGCATAGTACTCCATTGTATGTATGTACCACAGCTTTTTAATCCATTCATCAGTGGATGGGAATATGGACTGCTTCCAGCTCCTTGCAATTGTGAACTGTGCTGCGATGAACATTGGAGCACAGATCTCTGGTCGTGGATTGTTGCTTGTCTCTTCTGGGTATGTGCCCAGCAGGGGAATTGCTGGGTCATATGGTAGTTCAATTTCCATCTGTTTTAGGTATCTCCAAATTGATCTCCATAGTGGCTGTACATACCTGCAGGTCCACCAGCAGTGGATAAGCGACCCTATCTCCCCACAGCCTCTCCAGCATTTGTTACTTTCTGGCTTTTTGAATTGGGCTATCCTTGAGGGTGTTAGGTGGTATCTCATTGTTGTTTCTCATTTATATATTGGCCTGCCTGATTTCTGCCTCTGTGAAACTTCTGTTTAATTCCTTTACCCATCTCCTCAGTGGGCAGTTAGTTTTGCTCTTTTTTGGAAGCTATCAGGGTATTGTAGATTTTAGTAATAAGGCCTTTATCTGATTTGTCGTTGCCAAAGATGTTTTCCCAGTCTGTCTGCTCTCTTATTACTCTCTTGGTGAATTCTTTCGATGTGCGCAGGTGTTTTATCTTTAGTATATCCCATTTATCTATTGAGCCTCCTCTGTGTTTGTGTCTTTCCATATTTCTGTTACCTATGTAGTCCTTGTGCCAGTGTTCTCAGATTGTTCCCAATTCCCTCATTGATGGCCCAATAGTTTGGGGTTTTACTTCAAGGTCTGTAATCCACCTTGAATTTATTCTAGTGCATGGAGTGAGGTAAGGGTCTTGCTTCATTTTTCTACAAGTAGATATCCATTTTTTCCAGCACCACTTGTTGAAAAGGGCATCTGTTTCCCATTTGATACTTTTGGGGCCCTTATCAAAGATAAGTTGTCTGTAAAAAAAAAAAGTTGTCTGTATGCTTGTGTTTTTATTTCTGGATTTTCAGTTCTTTTCCTTTAGTCTGAGTATCTGTCATTATGCCAATACCATGCTGTTTTGAACACTGTGGCTAGATAGTATGTGTGAAAGTCAGGTAGGGCAAGCCCTCCCACGATGTCCTTCTTCTTGAGGAGTTCTCTACTAATTCTGGGCTTCTTCCCTCTCCATATGAAGTTAGAAATCATTTTTTCCATTTCTTTGAAGAAGGAGGATGGTACTTGTATCGGTATTGCATTAACCTTATATAGTGCCTTGGGTAGGACTGTCATCTTGACTACATTGAGTCTTCCGATCCATGAGCATGGGATATTTTTCCATTTCTTGAAATCATTCTTGGTTTCTTGCAATAGTGTTCTATAATTTTCCTCATATAGATCTTTTGTTCTTTTTGTCAGGTATATCCCTAGATATTTCAATTTATGCTTGGCTATTGTGAAGGATACCTCTTTCCTCTTCTGTGGTCTTATCTGATGTGTACAGCAGACCAATTGACTTCTGATTGTTGATCTTGTATCCTGCCACTCTGCCATACTCCTCTATTGTTTCCAGTAATCCCTTTGTGGAGCTTTTGGGGTTTTCCATATATATAATCATATCATCTGCAAATAATGATAATTTCACCTCTTCCTTCCCCAGTCGTATACCTTCTATGTCTTTTCTTTACCTTATGCTGTTAGTTAAAACCTCCAGTACGATATTGAACAATAGAGGGGACAATGGACATCCTTGTCTGGTCCCTTTTTCAGTGGGATTGTGTTTGTCTTTTCTCCATTGACTATCACATTGGCTGTTGGTTTTTCATATATAGCTTGTATTGTCTTGAGGAATTTTCCTTCTATTCCCATCTTCTTGAGTGTCTTAAACATGAATTGGTGTTGAACATTGTCAAATGCTTTTTCGGCATCTATGGATATAACCATATTATTTTTATATTTTTTCCTGTCAATATGGTGAATGATACTAATTGTCTTTCATTCTGTCCTCTTTTTTCAGTAGAAACGTTTTCATTTTTCTTCATTCGCTACTACATTGGCTGTTGGTTTTCATATATGGCTTATATAATATTGATGAATTTTCCTTCCATTCTTATTTTCTTGAGTATCTTAAACAGAAATTGGTAATGGGGGTTGTCAAATGCTTTTTTTTCCTACATCTACTGATATTACCATATGGTTCTTACATATATTTTCTTGTCAAGATGTCAAATAATGTTGAAACAATAAAGTTGACTTTCAGATATTTAACCAGCCCTGCTCTGGAATGAATCCCACTCGGTCATGAATATCTTCACCTTTAAAAAAAAATAATATAGAAGTGTGTCAAGTAACAGATGAAAACTCTCTTCTCTTTTAGAGTTTACAAAAAAGGTATAGATTTTCTGTTTCTTCTTCCAGAAGTCATTTTAAAATTATTAATAAGTACTTTGGGGGGACTCTTACAGCTCTTATCATAAGCCATACATTCAAGTACATTTGTACATATGTTGCCATCATCATTTTCAAAGCATTTTCTTTCTACTTGAGTCTTTAATATCAGCTCATTTCCTCCTTCCTTCTCCCACAACCCCTTCCTCATGACAACCCCTCCCTCATGAACCCTTGATAAATTATAAATTGTTATTTTCATATCTTATATGATCTGCTGTCTTCCTTCACCCACTTTTCTGTTGTTTGTCCTCCTGGGAGGGGGTTCTATATTGATCTTTGTGATTGTTTCCCCCATTCTGTCCCCATCTTACCCTTCTCCTCCTGGTGTCTCTATTCTCATGCTTGGCCCTGAGGGGTCTATCTGTCCGCGATTCCCTGTGTTGTGGGCTCTTATCCGTAGCAATGTACATGTTCTGGTCTTGTCAGATTTAGTGGCGGGTGGGAGTGGGGGCGGGGAGAAGCAGTCAGAGGTTATTATTATTTTTTTGGCATCACTGCCTCTGGCGGTCGTGGGTGCTACCCAGTGCTTCTCCTGAGAGCCGCCGCTGCATTTGAACCGCCAAGCCCGAGGGCTGCAGTCCCGCACTCAATCACTTACGCCACCGGGGCTCAGCCCCCAGAGGTTATTTTGAAAGCCTGTGAAAGTGTGCATAATATGTGTGCTATGTGTAATTTACTGCCACTGCGTCAATTCCAACACATGGCATCCCTATGGCAGAGGAGAACTGCCCCTTTGGGTTTCAGGGACTGTGACTCTTCACAGGAGCAGACAGCCTCATCTTCCTCCCAAGAAGCAGCTGGTGGCTTCCGACCGAGGGCTCGGCAACCCAATGGCACGCCACCAGGGCACCTTGTGTTCTGTATGGAACACTGTTCTCTTTACATGAATAAGGTTCATCTAAACATAAGTTTGGTCCCTTTTTTTCCCATTTGACAACGTTCTTAAGGCTGTCAGACCTTAGCAAATAAAAACGCAGGTCATCCCATTAAATTGGAAGATAAATATATTCAAACAAATAACCTTTGCTTTTTGGTATAAATATATCCCCAATGTTAGAGGGCATGCTTATTCTCTAAAGATTGGGGCTGGGGTGGTTGTTTAGCTGAAATTTAAATTTCGTTGAGTGTTCTAATTTACGTACTATCATGTTCTTATGTCCGCATACCTTGCTCTGCCTTTGTTTGTGTCAGTTGGTTCCCTGAGCCAAAATATTGCTGAGCAGTACTGTTAGTAGTGAAACTAAGGGTGCTTTTTACTCTACTCTCTTGGTGCTCCTCATTTGGCATTATCAGAAGTTGATCGCCACTCTCAGGACCTCATAAGGAGGGCTACACGCTGTGGATTAGATCTCCTCTCTTGGCAGCTCCATGAGTTGTCCAGTGGAACAGCTCCCTGACCCTTCCCCCAAATTAGGCAGCCTCCTCCAACCACCCAGCAGCTTAAAGTGGTAGGCCTGGCACCACACTGTGGTCGCACCAGCTTCTGTGTGCTTAACGTGGATATACAGGGTGTTGATGGTACAGTATGTGATGTGATTGTTGTTCATTTCCGCCAACTTCACAGTATACTGTACTGTCCATGTGTATGATCAGTTATTTTTTAAATTATGCTTTGTTTGGTAGCAAGTATAGAAGCTATTTCTTGTTTAGATTATAAAGTAAAGAAGCAAGGATGCCCGAAGCTGCAAAGATGTGCCCATAAGACTTTTGGAATCCAAAGACATTTTGGGAGGTCATATGTTTCCATTTCAAAAGACAGAATGCCACGAGGAAAAGGTGCCTGGATTGGCGTCTACTGGAAGGATTCATTCCCTGGTGTTGCTGTAACAAAATATCACAACATTGGTGGCTTGGAAGTCATTTTTCTGGAAGCGAGAAGCCTGAAATCAGTTTGTCAGTAGGACCATCTTCTCTATCTGCTCTAAGGGAAGAAGCCGGTCTCTTCTGCCTTCTAGCAAGCCCAAGGGCCCCTTGACTTTCCCTGACCTGTAGCTGCATTTTCACAATGCTGTCTTTCCTCTGTGTGTCTCTTTTATTAGGACATCCCTCAGATTGGGCCAGGGCCCCCTCTGTTCCACTGTGACCTCATGTTAGCCTCAAAGACCCAATCTCCAAAGTAAGTCACACTCAAGAGTGTAGGAAGAAGGAGATTCAAATGAAAAATAATCCGTGCTGCAAAGGACTTCTAAAAGCTCCGCAGATGGAGGTCTTAGAGAATGTCACCATTCTCAAGGACGAGGTCCCAGCTGACACCTGGATTATAGTGACTTATGATAGTTCTGAAATGGACTATGTGTGCGCATGTGTAGCATACACACATAAATGCAAAAAGAATTGTAATAGTTTGGGCTTGGATTCCAGCTCTAACAAGGCTTTCAAAATTTTCACCAGAAGTCTGGACATGGCCTATGGTGGCCTGAGCCCTGAGAAGGTCAGAGTCTGGCCTGGCTCGGAGTCAGTGCACATCCTGGCGCTTCTCTGTGACTAAAACCTCTCTGGTGCCTGGTCTAGTCCAAGTGCCACTCTGACGGCTTGCTTGGCAAGAGCCATCTGGTTTCCAGAGGCCACGAGGCAGACCTCAGGCACCTCTCGAGGTCTGAGGGTCTTGCTCTCTCTAAGTGAGTTTATCCAGATTGCTCACGATGCAGATGATTTCTGAGTGCCAGCTAACGTGTTCCCCAGAACACTGTGCAGTTCACATAAAGATTACTTTATGAGCCACTCTTTTAAAGAATTATATCATGAATGATGGTGAGTCAAAAATTTTGCTACCAGGCTCCAGTTCCTCCATATATGTATTTATTTCAAGAAGCATATTTAGATGTGTCTGCCATCTGCCCATGGGTGCAAGTCAGTCCTCTCCATCTTACGTTTACCTTCTCTCAGTAGGGTGCTCTAACAACAGGGCCAGTCCTAACAGTGGCTTCCAAGGGGATAGGCTAAGCCAGTTATATGCAATCCAGAGAAGTCTATTCAGAAGGTTAAGGTGACTGTATTTTGGGACTCCAAAGGGGTAATCCTAATAATTGTTTAAAGGGCACAGAATGATCACAAAGATGTATTAGGAAGAAATTTGCAGAAAATTGAAAACTGTTCTGGGGAGAAAAATGTCAAGAAGGTTGCTCTGAGGGATTGTTGCCCCACCCTCAATCTTTGAGCGCAGCAACGGCCTCCTCTGAGAATGCTCTTTGGCTCCTCACCAATGGCACTGGCCTGGCCACTGCAGCCTCCTTTGGGCACTCCCTCAAAGAGCATTGAAGGACCATGAGCAGAGCTTCTCAAGGATCTCCAAACTGCCTTGTGAAGGGGCTATAAAGCAAAGAGCTCAAAACTGTTTAAAGATGATTTGAAGCCCAAACCAAACTCTCTGCCTTCCAGCCAATACTGACCCTACTGACCCCTTGTGGGTTTCCAAGACTCTAACTTTTTACAGGAGTAGAAAGCCCAGTCTTGCTCCCTCATAGCTGTTGGTGGCTTTGAACCACCAACCATGCAGATCACAGCCCAATGTGTAATCAATAATCCACCTTCAGAAGTGCATAGACCTCGATGGAGGATATGTCTAAGGAAAAGAGCTTTACATTTTGTTATTTTTGCTTATTCTTATAGTTGGTAGCAATGCTTTTTGACTTACCTCATACTTGGTGATCTTAACGTGCCATGCAAGTGACACTTGATTTTCATGCGACTGTTTTACATGAAACCTGCTTCATGAGGGAAAATGGGTGCTGTTCAATTTCAAGACAAATGGAAGCTATTTGGGAAGTGGGTTTTCATGATCAATTCCTCCTTCATGTTTCCATTTACTGTCCTCAAAGGCCAACTAGATCTGTTGTTTGGGACATTCAGTGATCCCATTTAAAATCAGAATTGCCACTTCTTAGAATTGAGTAAGTCAAAAACTGATCACAATAAATTGTGACTGTCACCTTGTGGTTTCCTGTCTAGCTGCAATGTGATGATTTAAATACTCACTGCCATTATTCTGACTCACAATGACTCTGTAGAAAGAGTTAGCCTGCCGCCATGGTACTTCCGGGATTGTCATTCTTTATGGGAGCAGACAGCCATTTCTTTATTTCATGGAGGGCCAGTTGAGACACACACTTGCTATGCCCTAGCAACGCCTTTGTGAGAACTGCTTTCACTGGCGAATGCCAGGTGTGTGTTGGCCCACTGATTAGAGACAGAGAGGCCCGCTTGCCACACGAATGAATGCGGAGAAATGAAGCTCTTGGATGAGGTTAGTGTGTGGGCATGAGTAAAGAGCAGTACTGACACCTTGTGGCTTTCCCTGAAACCGCCCAACATGTTCCGCCATATTGGTGAGTGTTTCATTTGACCCTGGACTTAACGCTCTTTCTTTTACATATGAGTGCTTTTGGATTTGTTTTTCTAGTCCACACAGATTAACACATGCTGTTTTTTGTCTGTTCCATGATTTCCTTGGCTCTGTGGTGACTTCAAAGTCACGGTGGGAGGAATGCTTCACTGATATCTGTGTGCTTCTTGGTGAATTGGCTTGGCCTCCCAGGTTCATCTCACTGGGAGCGGCAAGGGGCACAGCAACCTGGGGAAGCTGGACGGAGACACTGAGAGGAAGACCAGCTGTTCTGAATTGCCAGCCCACTTAAAACACTTCCAGGTGGGATAAAGTCCAGCACACATACCTTCTAGTGCATTGTTGAACTGCCAAGATGTGAAGTAATGGAGCACACGTTTCCGACCCAGCTTAGTTGTGATCGTACACAGAGGAACGATGTCAGCGAGGCAGAAATCTCCCTGCTCATGCACCGCTTTCTCCGGCCAGCAAATGCTTGCTGTGCGGTGCAGCAGCTGAGGCCAGCGTCCCCGACAGAGATGGAGAGAACGGCCGAAGTGTGCCTGAGGACCTTCACCCTACTCACAGTCGCACGTTCTGCTGGTTGATTGCTCCCGTGGCCTGGCAGGTCCTGACTGCAGGCGGCTCCTGGATCTGTGCGTAAAACAGAAAATACTAGACAATAAGCCGACCCTCCTCCGCTGACAGTGTGGCCTTTCGTGCAAGCCTGAAACGACTTGCAGCAACTTTGAGAATGCTGCTCCTCTTCCTTTGCTTCTCCTGGTAGGCCTCTGCCAGTCACCTCCTTTTCTTACTACCTTTACCTTTTCCTCAGGGAAAGCTTTCTTATTTGTCATTTACATGAGCCTACCAGGCCAATGCTTTTAAAATAGGAATCAGGATTGCAGGCATCGGCTCTCACTTGACTAAGTCACACTGATGGAGTCCCGAGCTGCTTGGTATTTCCTTCCCATAACCATGTTGCTCTAGTGTGTGGATTTACAGAGTGCAAGACATTTATTTTTAGGAAAAATATATATCAATAGTTAGATGAGCATAACATTTGAGAAATTCTATCAATAACTATTTTTGCTCTATGTGAAGAAGAGAATGATATTTTTTTTTGTTTTGTTTTTTCTGGGGGCTCATCACTATCTTCTGGTGGTCCTGGGAACTACTCAGTGCTGCTCCTGAGAGCTGCCGCTGGATTTGAACCACCAAGCCTGCGGGCCGCAGTCCCGCGCTCAGTCATTTACACCATTGGGGCTCAGCCTCAAGAATGATATTTCTATCAATTGAAATTTCTGATGGGTGTGAAAACTTCTCCAAGAAGAGGAGCCCCTTCTGAGGCAGTCTGCTTGCTAAAGATCCAGCGCTCAGGAGCCGTGCTCTGACCCAGAATCCTCAAGGGTCAGAGACCAGATTCATGATTCCTAGCGACATGGCAGAGGAGGTTGGGTGAAGTGGGGGCAGACCCATGAATCTGAGAAAGAAAAGAATGCTTGGAAATGGATTGGGGTGCTTGTAGTAAAGCTCTTCGTAATAGGATTGAATTGAATTATATGCTGTGTGGATTATATGCCAATTTAAAAATGGAACATTAGAAAAATGTTGCACATGGTTGATTCAATGAATGCTCAAATATATCTGTCCTCCATTAAAAAAAAAGTACTAAAGAGGAATTGACAGGTCAAATTAATTTTGTGACTTGAATATCAAAACCAAAACCAACTTATTACCAGGGAGTAGATTCTCACTCCTATCACCCGCTGGGCTAGAGGAGAACCACCCCAGTGGGTTTCTGAGAGTGAAAGTGTTCACGGGAACAGAATGCCTCCCCTTTCTTTTGTGGAGCACCCAGTTGCTTTGAACTGCTGACCTTGTGATTACCGATTCAGTAAGCAGCCTGCTACACCACCAGGGCTCCTGGCAACTCTAAGAAAGATTACTAAAATTTCCACTGTAGGGGTTCTGTCTCCTAAAATATATAATATTCTAAGATAAACACCCAGTTACAAATACACACACATATACACAAAAAACTTCCAAAAAAATGGAATTGGAAGGTATTGGAAACTCAGATTTCTTGAAGGCTCCTCAAATATGATATGTATAATTTGCATGTAATTTTCAGAAATCATTTAAGTATACAATTCAATGATTTTTTTCCTTTTTTTAGCAAAACACATTTTCACACACTCCAGCTCAGGGATCTTCATGGGGTGATGGAATTGCCCCCTGCTCCACCCCAGGCTGGTTTTTCACCTAATGATTTTTTTCAGCACTTGGCACTGTTGACCAGTCATTCCTAAAGCCCATCTCTCTTGGTTTTTAGAAGTTCTCCTCCTTGGTTACTTCCCACCTCTGGCCGTATCTTCCCAGGTTTCTCTACAGGCTCTTCCCCATTGCTCTTTAGCTGAACTAAGTCTCCAGAGAGCTATGGAGTCAATCCCTTCCTGTAGAGTCCCTGGTTTGTGCTGGCTGTTATTGTGCTTGGCCACCAAGGTTGAAATTCACCCAGGGGCAAACTAGACAACAGGCCTGCAGATCTAATTCCCCAAAGCAAACATTGAGAGCCCCGGGAGCCCAGTTCCACTCTGGTACACATGGCGGGGGACATGAGTGGGTACGGTCAGCGATCCGTACCCTTTTATGAAGAATGTGGCCTGTGCAGGTCATTAGGAACCCCAGGAAACTGCAGACTTCCTTGTTTAGCTTCTCCCCTTCGTGTAAAGGTCTGTTCTCTCTTCTCAGCCAGGGAAGGACCCTCCTTACCCAAAGCTGTCATTCTTGGTTCAGTTCCTATTGAAACTTTGTGTGGTGTGTGCGTGCGTGTGTGCGTGCGTGCGTGTCTGTGTGTGTGTGTGTGTGTTATTCTGAAAACAAGTGCCTTGCATTCTGCAAAACCAAACATTAAAGATAACATGATGTGGCAGGGAAATTACAAGGGACATGCAGTTTAAAACTCCATCAGTGTGACTTTGTAATATGGAGACTGATGCATACAGTTATAATTCTTACTTTAAAAGAGTCCGCCGGTGGACCCATATAAATGCCAAATAAATCAAAAACTACAGCAAATATAGTGACTTACTTGAGTCTGCACGTCTGCTCCCTGGTGTCCAATAGAGGTCACTGTGTTCATGTTTCTGGGAAGGAGGGGAGGGCTGGGAACCAGCTGTGCCTTAGATAAGAAGTCTTTCATCTTAATAGATTTATGAAGCTTTGTTTTAAAATGAGCATTCCTCGCTTTAAAAATAAGCAATTAAATAAATAAATTCTCCCCCCCCCACCCCCCGCTACAAGGTCTACTCATAATGTCCTCACTTTTGAAAACGGAGCTTTCAGAGAGCTCCAAACACTCACTGCTAAAAAAAAAATTATACTAATAATAAGGAGCACAAGGAAAAAGAAGATGCTCTAAAATTGATGTTGGTAAATATTGGACAACTTTTTTGGGTGTTATGGTTGAACTATTGAAGTCTATGTTATGTCGATGAAGTGCCAACAAACTGTTAAAAAACAAACAAATCACTGCTGTCAAGTTAATTCTGACTCATAATGACCCCATAAAACAGTGTCGACATTCCATCTGGGGCTTAGGGGAGCAGAAAGCCTTGTCCTGCTCGCTCCCAGAACCCGGCACTTTCAAACTGCAGACTCTGGTGAACAGCCCGGTGCATGACACTCACCCACCCACCCCCTCCCTCCTTGTGGCTCTCTCCTTAGCCCCCGGTTCACCCTCAGGGCCATGTGCTCTGGAAAGCAGAGAGAGAAATGCTGCCAGGGAGATGATAATAAATGGGAAGTTTCTCTTTTAGTCTTAAAGATGTTCTTTAACGTAATAAAAAGGTAAGCCAGCTGCAAAGACTTCTTCACCCCTTAATGCCTTTCCTTATCATTGTGAAGGGATGGTGTCAGTTCTCATTGATTAACTAGCCACTTGGTGACTGACTTATGTGGTAAGATACATAGAAAAATGAATATGGCATCACTCCGTCAAGTAGGCAATTTGATTCAAATACCTAAGGTGATATGAACCATTTATCTTGTGAGAAACTGCTTCTGTGAAGGCTAGATCATTGAGAGCATTTTTTAAAACCCAGTTTAGCTTTTAGAAAGTAGCATGTGAACAAAGGGAAACCTTTCCTAAGTGTTTTCACTTGAATCAACCTATTTATTGACCTCGACAGTTGGGAATAGAGCTCATTCAAGATGATCAGAATAGGAGCGACCTCAGGTTGTACATATTAATAAAAATGTTGTGCATCTTCACAGTCTTTCTTCACGAACGGCAGGACGGTCCTATCCAACGCCATCTCCCTGCCAGAGTCCACCTGTGCCCAGAGACGCCCTACAGGCCACGGGCAAACTGCCCTTGGGGTTTTCGAGGCTCTCTGTCTTTACAGGAGCAGACGGCTTCATCTTTATCCCTTGGAGCAGATGGTGGATTCGAACTACTGCCCTCTTAGATTGTAGGCAAATGTACAATGCACTGTACCACCAGGGCTCCTCTCAGAAGCAACGGAATGGGGGAATAAATGGAAGGCGACTTTGGGTGCCAAGGATTGGCAAAGGAGCCAGCGTGATGGATGCTGGGGGCTGTGAAGATGGGATGGTGGTGGGCCGTGCTCCACCAGGCTGGCCCAGAGTTGCCATGAATCCAAGGGGACTAAGCAGCAGCTCAAAGTAATGCATTTATTAATCTAGTTGAGATTCTGGAAAAGCCCCCCCCCCTTTTTTTTTTTTTTTTGCTAAGATGACAGGGTGCAAAGTAGGCACTATCCCATGGATTGGGGGGGGCGGGGAGGAAGGGTTGTCCCAGGATCCTTTTCTCTCTGCCGTGCTGGCCAGAGTTGGCCAAGAGAGCAGTTGATGAGAGCCTGGAACTGCGCTCACACCCAGGGCTCCGTTTTCAGCCCCACAACAGACATGTGTGTGAGAAGAACAGTAACACCAGGGATCTTAGAATCATCAACCGTTAGAGACCAAGGGTAGCATTTAAACCAAAGATAAAGTTTGAAAGGCTGAGGAAAGAGGGAGGAGTGAAAACAGGCAGCTCAAGGAAGTAGCCAAAGTAATGCTCCTTTGAGGGGATTGCAATCGAGGGGATGAAGCACAAAGTAGTGAACAGTTGACTGTAAACAAATGATGATTTGCTCCATAAAGCTCCATTGAATTCACCCAAAAAGTGAAACACTCATCTTTCCTCCATCAAATTCATGGGTCTCCTGACTGGTTATTCAAAACAAATGTTACTTTTTACCTTTAGTGTTTAGTTGACTGCAACAGAATGATGAAATAAAATGTACAGCAACGTTTGAGCTTGCAGCCTGGTATTTACCTGAGGAAGGCCATCTGAGAAAGGCCCACTGCCTCTGAATCCGGGGTGCTTAGACCTCACTTGCCCTGCCCCCACCCCCCATGTCACTTGTCTAGTTTGTCTGCCCACTCTCTGAACTGACTCACTTCATCAGCCCCCAAGACGGGAGTATTGGCTGTCAGATCTGGGAGGCCTCTGCACTGTATTTTAGAAGCCAGCCTAGAAGTCGCATGGGGTGAGAAGAGGAGTTGGGGTCAGAATAGGAAAAGAAGGATGGAGCATGGAAGGCTGTGGGGTGCCTGCCTCGTCGCCATCAGAAAGCTGGAGGAGGGCTGATGTGGCCTCCTATGTTGTTTACTGCAGACGGTCCCATGATGGTGGAAGTATCCACAGACTTCTCTGTGTGTTCCTTCTTGGTGGTCAGCTTGATGGCCGAAGGTCACAGCTCTTCATATCGCCCTGCAAAGTTCAACTGTGTTCCCAGTCTGTGCTGCAGGCTGACTGATTCTTCCTCTGGAACTCCAACTTCCCCTCCAGTTCTTCTATCCCCCAGCTCCCCCTACAGTCAGCAACTTTCACTTCAATATCAAATCTCACATGCCCATCAGACCTGTCATATCTCTAGGCACTGACTGAGGATGCTGGTTTCCTGCAGAGTTTGACTTCTCTCCGTTGAACTTAATTTAGCACTTAGAGAAGAGGAGAAATGCTGACATTAACTAAAGCTCGAAGACAGTGTATCTCAATCTGTGGGTCACAACCCCTTTGGGGGTCGGATGACCCTTTCACAGAGGTTGCCCAATTCATAATAGTAGCAAAATTAGAGTTAGGAATTAGCAAGAAACATAATTTTATGTTTGGGGGGGTGAGGTCACCACAATATGAGGAACTATATTAAAGGGTCTCAGCGTTAGAAAAGGTGAGAAACACCACTCTAAAACAGGGATGTCAAACTCAATTAAATGAGCAATTTTGATTTTGTGATTTTACTCATCATTAGTAGTTAAAAGGTTAATGAGGGAATTATGTGTATGGTATTGCCTTGATCTCCCCTATGCGCAATTTTTTCATAACAATTTTTTTATTTTCATTTTATTTCAGAGCATTGTGAGTCACAAAAAATATTACCTCTGAGGCCCACAGACCACCAGTCTGACACCTGTGCTCTAAGAAATTAACCAGAATAGCTTATGTGTCTATGATGGATAAATGTGAAGATCTGGTGGTGCTGTCAGGTACGTGCTCAACTGCTAGCCAACCTCAAAGTCAGTAGTTCAAACCCACGAGCTACTCTAAAGAAGAAAGACGAGGCTCTCTGCTCCCATCAGAGTTTAGTCTTGGAAACCCTATATTGGGTTGCTATGATTCAGCAGTGGGGTTTTTCTGCTGCATGGTGTTAACCACATAGCTGCTCATGGAAGGTCACAGTTGGGAGAATGTAGTGGCAGTGTGCCCCTGTCCACAGTCACAGTCTTGAGAACTCTGAGGACAGTTTACCCTGCCCTGCGGCTCACTAAGATTTGACAGGATGGCAGTTGGTGCTGTGGATACAAGGAACCCTGGTGGTACAATAGTTACGTCCTTAGCTGCTAACTAAAAGCTGGGTGGTTTGAACCGATTGGGTGGGTCCAGGGAGAAAGACCAGGAGAAAATCCCAGTGATCTTCATTTGTAAAATGGTGGCCTAGAGAACGCTATGGAGCAGCTCTTTTCTGTTGCTTAAGATTGCTGTAAGTTGGAATCAGCTCAAGAGCACCCAGACACAAAGACATTGTGGGTAAAAGCAGGACTGTGGCCATCAGCTAAGGAGACTGCCACAATAAATAGCTACCTTATTCCGGGTAGTTTATCAAATCTTTCAGAATCTCATTTTCCTTTTCTACAAAGTGCAGAATTGATAGCCACTTCCTTAAAGGATTGTTTTGAAGATTACATGAGATCATGGCATGTAGTGTTCAGGCAGTTCTTTGCACCAAACAGAAAGAACAATAGGAACAATAGTGCAGTGGCATGTCTCTTATTTCAGATGAAACAAAAACAAACAAGAAACTTTTCTAGCTACACATACCTAATAAAGGAGCTTTAAACATCTTTTCAAATGAATTACTAAAGTTGACAGGGAATAAGGAAAACCATTCTTGAATTATCCTAATTTGAGTATGTTATCTGCTTCCTATTTGGAACTGGATGGAACCACTTTTCAGCTTCTCTGGAACTTGTGAAAACTCGTTGAGCATTAGAACCCCATTGTGTCTTTCTTTTGAAGCTAATGCTACTACCAGCATCCGGAAACATTTCCATGTGATGGCTAGTCATCTTTCTTGGGCTACTTGTGATTTCCATCTGAAGTGAAATGATGGAGGTTGAATGCCTATGATTGTTGAAACTGTTACTGTGACTGGTTTCATGGCCTAATGCTTAAATGAAACAAATTTCTGCCTCTATGTTAACTTCAGAGTTTGCTATATAAACTCAAGAAAAACCATTGGAAATGTTTTATGAAACATAGAAAGATCAGTTGTCCCCTGATAAGCCAAAATTCCCATAGCTGGACTGTATTAGACAAGGTTCTCTAGAGAAACAAAATGAAGACAATTATGAATATATTACATATGCATGTGTATATGGATACATATATACAGCATGAAGGAAGATAACAGCTAACTAGTCCACACAATGGTACAGAGGGCTCAGTTCAACTCACTTCACTGGAACAGTTAGTATACTGGAAGTCCTTCATCTCATGAGGACCGCTGCATCCCAGGTCAAGGAAGCAGACAGCTGAGTCTTCCCTAGAACAATGCAGGCAGTTCACTCACAGGCAGCAAACAGCAGTCAGCAACAGTCAGCAACTCAGTCACTTAGTGAATCAGGCCCAGATGAGATAGAGCTCAAACAATCAAGAGGACAGGCTCCAACAGTCTCAAGCTCAAGTGATGCATACCAGCAGCACAGGAAAGCAGGAATCCGTGGGTTGGCTGTCCCACAGGTAGTGTAGCTTATAAGTTGAGGCAAAGAACTAGCTAAAGCAGCAGCATGCTGCGCCAGTCACAAGAGGGCAAGAGAGAGGTGGGTGGGGTTTGTCAAATCACTATCTCTTTGGAATCCAATCAAACTTTAACTTTATTAAATCCAGATGTTCCTATTGGCCAGGTTGGCACAATAAACCTACCTATCACATGGTCCAATAGGTAATCATGATAAATGAGAAAAGATTGGAGTTATCAAGAATTTTGTCTTGCTTGGATCTACCATTAATGCTCATGGGAACAGCAGTCAAGAGAGCATATGATGCATTACATTGGGTAAATCTGTGAACAAACCCTCTTTTTAAGTGCTTTGTGGACTAAGGTACACTGAACCCAAGTTATGACATTTTCAATAGTCTCGTATTCTTGTGAAAGATGATGACTATGGAAGACTAAAGAAGCGTCGATGTGTCTGAATTGTGGTGCCAGTGAAAACACTGCATGTGCTGCGGCCTGCCAGAAGAGCCGGAATGCTTGAGGCTATTATTGCAGCCGCTGGTCACGTCTGATGGTCTTCCTCTCTCACACGACGTCCCACTCGACTGTCCTTTTTCAGGGAATGGTCCCTCCTCCTAACAAACCCAAAGTATAAAAGACTAAGTCTCGACATCCTTGCTCTACATTCTGGCTGGACTTCTCTCAAGGCTGTGATTCATCAGCTATTTGTATGACAGTCTTTGACATATTTAATATTCTTCAATACTCTATTTCCAAAGCATCCATTCTTTTTTTATCTTCTTGCTCATTGTCCAGTTTCTGCATGTATAGAAGACCATGAAACAGGCAAGCCTCCCTCAGATTTTGAGTGCAAGCCCCGACTGCAGAATGAAGTGGTTGTGTTGTTGCTGCTGCTCTTCTGTGCCATCGAGTTGAGTGCAGCTTACAGTGCCCTGCTGCACAGTGAAAGGACAGTCCACACGGTCCCTTGCCAGCCTCGCATTTGCTGTTAGGGCTGACCCCATCGTTGCAGCCCCTGGGCCGATCCAGCTCTTCAAGGGTCTTCCTGTTTTTCACTGCCCCTCTGCTTGACCAAGCACGATGGCCCTTTCCAGGCACTGATCTCTCCTGATGACATGCCCAAGGCACCATATTTCTACAAAGTGAGTCACATGAGTTTTGTGGTTTCCAGGTGCATATATAAGGGATGCATTCCCCTGTAGCCTATTGTAAAAAAGTTTGAAACTTTGTGAGAATTGTGAAATGTAATGCAGACACGAACTTAGAACATCCTGTTGGAAAAGTGGCACTGATAGACTTGCTCAAGACAGAGTGCTCCAAGTCTTTAATGCATACACACATGTATGCCTGTGCGCACATATGTGCACATATACATGTAAACACATGTGCATGCACACACATGTACACATGTGTACATACACTCACACACACTCTACTGAAAATGCAGTTTTTCAAAGAGTAATAAGGGGAAACATGATAAAGAATAGTATACCTGTTCCCAACTTTGTTCTCAAAGCGACCTCTTTGTTTTTTAACACTTCAAAGAGGTCTTTGACAACAAAGTTGCCTAGTGGCTGTGTCATTTAACTTCTTGACTGTCGCTTCCATGGGCAGCCTTGACAATGTCAGTTCTTTCTCCCTTTCACATGATGCTGCTTATTGGTCATTTTGTGAAGATTCTTGCTTTCTTCTTACTGATGTACAAGCCTAATCAAAGGTTGCAATGTTTGGTCTTCTTCAGCCAAGTGCTTCTAGTCCCCCTCACTTTCAGAAAGCAAGGTTTGCCATCTGCACATCGAAGGTTGTTAAGGAACCTTCCTCCAATCCTAGTGCTGAGTTCCTATATCCCTGCATTTTAAGTGATTTAATCAGCATGCAGGTTGAAGAAACGTGGTGAATGGCTACAACCTTGACACACATCGTTCCTAGGTATAAACCAAGAAGTATCCCCTGGTGCTGCTGAAATGGCTGTTGCTTGATCGAGGGGACAGCAACTCCAGTCAGTGTTATGGATTTTCCATTCTTCTCAATGTTATCAACAATCTGTAATCCACACTTCCAGCTGCCTATACATAGTCAATAAAGCAGAAGAAAACATATTTCTAGTATACTCTCCTTTCAGCCAAGATCCAGTTGACACCCAAAACATCCTTGTTCTATGTTCGCTGCTGAATCCCACTTGAATCTCTAGTGGTTCTGTATTGAAGTGGTGTTGCAACTGCTTTTTAATTATCTTCAGCAACATTTTACTTGTGTGTGATATTGATTATGGTGAAGTGAAATTTCTTGATAGGGATCTTCAATCCATGTCTCTGTATCTCCCATCAAATAATTGGTTGGGACCATGCCCATAGGGCATTTGAAGCAGTAATAGAGGGGTTAGTCAGCTTTGCCATTCTTTGGTCTATAAGAGAGCCTTCTCAAGAGAGAGAGAGAGAGAGAGAGACAGACAGACAGACAGAGACAGAGAGAGACTGTATGGTAGACAGGGTTCTCTAGAGAAACAAAACCAGGACACCAGTAATTCTCTTTATATAGTTAAATAGATAGAAGGATATATAAGATAAGAAATAAACAGTTGGGCTGAGCCCCGGTGGCATAGTGGTTGTGCACAGGACTGCGGCCCACTGGGATGGAGGTTCAATTCCAGCTCCATGGAGTAAAGGCTGGGCCTCCTACTCCTACCACCTGAGGGCAGTGATGCCCCCCCCCCCAAAAAAAAACAAAAAGAGAGAGAGATCAGAAAACCCAAAACAAGAAATAAACAGTTAACGAATCTATAAAGCAGTACAAACGGCTTGGTGCAACTCACTTCCGTGAGACAGCTACCAGACTGGCAATCCTTGGAGTCTTGAGGGCCACCGAATCGTCCACTGTATAGCAATTCAGGCTATCTGGCCACAAGCAGCAAACAGCAAAGCAGGTTGCCAACAGTCAGCCAGATGACAAAGGCCAACAGTCCCCTCAAGAGATGTATATGCCAGGAGCGTGGCAAAGCAGGGCTTGAAGGAACCTCAACTCACAGCACACAGTCCACCGATTAGGTGTCCTACCATAGTGTCACTTGGAGATCAAGGCACAGGATGAACAAGGCAGCTGGCTGATGCGAAGATCCGAGAGCAAGAGGCCAAGGGTGGGGCTCCCCAAGCCATTTTTAACTCTGCCCTTCAATTGATCTGGTGTGTTCATTGGCCATGTTGTCAAAACAGACCTACCTATCTTCTTTGGTCATGCTGGCACAACAAGCTTACCTATCACAATTCACCCATTGCCAACGTGGCACCTGTACACAATTATTTAGCCATATAAACTTTCCAGACATCAATGAAATCAAACTTATACTTAACATCAAACATCTATCATACATATAAATTATAATACACTGAGTCCAATTGTAGCTGATATATCAAACATGAACAAAGAAAATATATTCAATAAGCTCATATACAGAAAATACATGAACAATCACGAACCTCACCTTTGCAATTGATCACGCAGTCATAACTGATAGATAGAACTACCTTCTTCTACTATCCATCCTGTTACCTTTGCCCTCAGCAATCACTTTAGCTGGTTGTGGTTTTTTGCCTGGAGCAGTGACCCAGACCTTCATTCCTGAGGGGTCTAAGTCATTAGATGCCCTGTCATAATGGGACTGTTGTAATTTACCATCTACTTTTATCACAGGACATGGTAGCACTAAGAGTCAGCCTATGGGATCTCCTGGATTCCAGACATATTGTTCTTTATCCCCATTATGTAACACTCGTTCAATTTCTTCTTGGTATCTGGATCAATTGCACCACTCAGTACAGTGACACCCTTCCTGATCTGTTGATGCAAAGGCATGAGAAGCCCAAGTGGCCAGGGGGCATTCTCAGCTGCCAGTTCAGTGGAATCCGTGCTGTGTTTCCAGGTGGGAGATTTCCTTCCTTTGGGACCAGGACCCCCAAGCCCGAAGTACATAGGGTTGCTGGGACAGGAAGCAAAAATGCTGCAAATGGGTCACTAGGAGTAATATTGCACCCCTTGGTTCCTGGAACCATGAATCCTAACTATTGGAGACACAACACCATATACTGGCCACTGGTTTAAAGCGTATACAGCGTCCTGGAGAACACTGCCCCAGCCCTACAAGTTGTTGCCACATAGTTTGCGTCACAGTTGTGTCTTCAGGAGCCCATTCCATCGTTCTATCATTCCAGCTGCTTCAGGACGATGAGGAACATGATATGACCAGTGGATTCCATGGGCATGGGTCCATTGCCACACTGAATTTGCTGTGAAGTGAGTTCCTTGATCTGAAGCTTGTGGGATACCATGCTGGTGGATGAGGCATTCTGTAAGTCCACAAATGGTGGTTTGGGCAGAAGCTTTGCGTGCAGGGAAGGCAAATCCATATCCAGAATAGGTATCTATTCCAGTCAGAACAAAACACTGCCTCCTCCATGATGGAAGTAGTAATCAACTTGCCACCAAGGTGTTGGTTGATCTCCCCAAGGAATAGTCCCATATCTTGGACTTAACGTTGGTTTCTACTGCTGAAAAAATAGGGCACTCAGTAGTGGCTGTGGCCAAGTAAGCCTTGGTGAGTGGAAGTCCATGTTGCTGTGCCCATGCATAACCTCCATCCCTGCCACCATGTCCACTTTGTTCATGTGCCCATTGGGCAATAACAGGAGTGGCAGAGGAAAGAGGAGGGCCAGTCTCCACAGTGTGTGTCATCTTATCTACTTGATTGTTAAAGTCCTCCTCTTTAGGGGTAACCCTTTGGTTAGCATTCACATGAGACACAATTACATTTACTTTTTTGGCCCATATACCTCTTCTTCACACCTCCTTGTCACTAATCTTCTAATCATATTTCTTCCAAGTCCCTGACCATCCAGCCAAGCCATTATCCTAGGCCCGTGAATCAGTATGCAGTCTCACATCTAGCCATTTTTCCTAGCAGGCAAACTGAATGACCAGTGCACTGCTCAAAATTCTGCCCATTGGGAGGACTTTCCTTTACCACCATCTATTAGGGAGATTCCAGATTGGGGCTGTAGTGCTGCTGCTGTCCACTTATGAGTGGCACCTGCATATCATGCAGAGCCATCTGTGAATCAAGCATGACTTTTCTGTTCTTCAGTTAAATTATCATAAGGAATGCCCCAGGAGGCCATAGGTGCAGACTGGGAGAGAAAAGGTAATGTGACAGGAGTTGAGACTATGGGCATTTGGGCCACTTCTTCATGCAGCTTACTTGTTCATTTAGCTCCTGCTCTGGTCCGATCTCGTATGCACCACTTCCATCTAACAATGGAGTGTTGCTGTGCACGTCCAACTTTATGACTCTGTGGGTCAGACAATACCTAGTTCATGATGAGTAGTTCAGACCTCATGGTGACTTGGTGGCCCAAGGTGAGGCGTTCAGTCTCCACCAAGGCCCAGTAACAGGCCAACAGCTGTTTTTCAAAGGGGGAGTAGTTGTCTGCAGAGGATGGCAGGACTTTACTCCAAAATCCCAATGGTCAATGCTGTGGTTCACCAATAGGGGTCTGCCAAAGACTCTACACTGCATCTTTATCAACAACTGACACCTCTAGCACAATTGGGTCAGCTGGATCATATGGTCCCAGTGACAAAGCAGCTTGCATGGCAGCCTGAACCTGTTGCAGAGCCTTTTCCTGTTCCACGCTCCACTCAAAATTGGAGGCCTTTCTTGTCACTTAATAAATGTATTGAAGTTGAACTCCCAAGTGAGGGATATGTTGCCTCCAAAATCCAAAGAGGCCCACTAGGCGTTGTGCCTCCTGTTTTGTTGTTGGGGGAGTCAGGTACAATAGCTTATTCTTCACTTTAGTGGGAATATCTTGACATGCTCCACACCACTGGACCCCTAGAAATTTTACCAAGGTTGAGGGTGCTTGAATCTTTATTGGTTTAATTTCCCAACCTCTTCTATGCAGATGCTGTACTAATGAATCTAAAGTCTTTGATACATCCTCATTATTGGGTCCAATCAGCATAATGTCACCAATATAATGGTGTGATATTCTGTGGAATAGACAGGCGATCGAGGTCTCTTCGCACTAAATTATGGCACAGGGTGGAAGAGTTGATGTACCTCTGGGGGAGAGTTGTGAAAGTGTACTGTTGCCCCTGACAGGTGAAAGAAAACTGCTTTTGGTGATCCTTTGAGACTGGTATTGAGAAGAAGGCATTGGCCAGATCAATAACTGCTTACCAAGTACCAGAAGTATTAATTTACCCAAGCAGTGAGATCACATTTACCCGAGCAGTGAGAACAACAGTTGCAATTGTAATCACCACCTGGTTAAGCTTACGATAATCCACTGTCATTCTCCAGGATCCATCTGTCTTCTTTACAGACCAAATAGGTGAGTTAAATGGGGATGTGGTAGGAACCACCACCCTTGCATCTTTCAAGTCTTTGATGGTGGTACTGATCTCTATTAGTCCCTCTAGAAAATCGGTATTGCTTTTGGTTTACTATTTTCCTAGGCAATGGCAATTCTAATGGTGTCCATTTGGCCTTTCCCACTATGATTATCCCTTGTTCCACATTTCAGGGATCCAATATGGGGGTTCTTCCAGTTATTAAGTATGTCTATTCCAATGATGCATTCTGGAATTGGGGAAATAATCACAGAGTGGGTTCGGGGATCCACTGGACCCACAGTGAGGCTTTCCTGAGCTAAAACTCCATTGATAACTTGACCTCCATAAGCCTCCACTCTGGCAGGCCTTTGATACACTTTGGGTCTCCTGGAATTAGTATCAGTTCAAGCTTACCTATCATAGACTCCTAAGACCATAAAAAACAGTCTTAAGTGGGAGGCCTCCAAGATCCCCTTTTAAGTGGCAGAGAAGCAATGCTGAGACCAGAGACCCTGAAAACATGAGTCGGAGCAGTAGGCAGACATCTCAACCCACCCAACAGAGGCCAAGGGACCATGCGCCTAAGAGGCTGTGAGGGCCATAGAGATGTGGGCTGCTGCCTGAGAAGAAGTGCCGCTGTTTACCAATGACTGCATCCTAAATGCTTTCTACTCTGGGATTGGCATTGTTCAGTATTGCTGGCGTTCTGTGCAGCCACTGCAAGCAGATTATTGAGCCCAGCAGAGAAATGGAGTGTGTGGCAGGAAAGGTTGATATCAGAATAGAGTGAGAGAGAGAAGGAGGGGGGAGCCTTGTGGCCATTAGCCTTGGGCTGGTGTGGAGAGTGGTTCTCCTTCTTGCCAGTGTGGCTGGAGGAGGCCAGACCAGTCCACAGCTGTGCCCTCACACATCCACCACAAATGCTACTCACAGGGCTCATGATATTGTCTTCTTCCTAAATGGTTTTTGTCTCAAGCCTCTGGATTCTAGAAACAGTTAAAACAAACAAACAAACAAAACACTGCCAGCACAGAGAGTGCCTAACTCTTAATTTATTTCGTTTACATTTTTGCCTTTGGATATGACATTTTCCTCTTGAACCTATTATATTGGAGGCACTTACTCTAGAACACCCTCCTTGTGCTTTATAGACTTGTCTCTCTTGCCCAGAGGCTTTGGGTTCATTCTATGGGCCTGCAGCACATGGGTTGCCTGGTCTGGGGAGAAAGACTGTCTGCTCATCCCACACCAACTCTGGAAAAAGTCCCCTCTCCTGAGCTCTCATTGCAGTGTGGTTGGTGCAAATGGTCAAATGATTGGCAACTGCCTGAGAGGTTAACAGTTCAAACCTACGCAGGGCCTCTTGGAAGAAAGGCCTGGTGACCTGTGTACGTCTACAAGATTACAGCTACTTGGAAGTACACAGGATGACTTCATGAATTCCCTCATTCTGACTGGAAGCCCGAGGAAGGCAATGCAAAGCTTTGCCTGTGTTGAGTTTCTCAGTGTCCTGCACAGTCTCTGGCACATAGGAAGGACTGAGCTATTTTAACAATAAACGAAAGTTATAACAGGTAAAAAGCATGTCTTTCAATAAAATAGTAAACCTCAGGGTATTTTACATAGTCCTTGCTTGTCCCTTCCTCTACCCTAACTCAAAAATGGTATGACTTGAAGGGGCTGAGACACTTTTAGCGAGAGTGAGTCCTCAGTCCTCAGTTCAACAGATCTCATCTCTCAACTTTGCTGCTGCTGGAAGTCACTGGTGCCTCTCCCTCACGGGGTCATAATCTTGCAAGCACATTCAAGGACTCTTCTGAGAATGACTAAAACCTCAAGGAGCCCTGGGTGGGATGGTGAGTTATGAGCTGGACTCTTAACCCAAGCTCAGCATTCCCACTGGTGAAAGATGAGACTTTCTGTTCTCATAAAGAGTTAGTCTTGGAAACCCACAGAAGCAGTTCTACCCTGCCCTTTAGGGCCACTATGAGTTCGCTGTGACCTAAGGCACCAGTGAAGGATTTGAGTGATCGTCAGAATGACGCTACAGGGCAATCACAATCACCTGTGCAGCACGCATGCCATTGTTACCTTTGCTCTCTTTGGCTTTTCTATGAGGGGTTCTGGATGAAGGGTCTGTGGGCATAGTCAGCATGAAGCCCTCCCGGGATTCTGTGTTTGAGAACAGAGCCCTTGCTGCTCTGAATCCTGGAGGGGGTGGGGCTGGCAGCACCTCACAGATCAACCAACCTCCGTGGTGCTCTGTGTTCTGCACCTCAACTCTTTTCCGGGGATACCCGTGAAGATGAGTTCTGAGAGGCTCTAGGTCAATATTCAAACAGAGCAGTGATGATAATGCAATGTACCTCCACACAACAAACTGGCCACATACTGCAATCAAACCGGATTGTATTATAGAACCTTGTTTTTGTTTGGGACCTTACTGTTGTTGTTGACAGCGTTGGTGGGGTGATAATACTTTGTGGGTTCTAATTTTAGTGACTTTAAAACAGACACCTGTTGTTGGGACCTACATAAAGAAGTAACTTCTAGATCACAGAAGACAGCATTTTGATGGAAGCTGCCACATGGAATCGATTGATGAAGCAGCGGTACATTCTCACTGCAACCTGACTTTTTAAATGATGAGGTGATAAGTTTGGTTGAGTTTAAAGTGCAAGTTGAGGGGGAGCAGAGGGAAGAACAGAGCACCTGTCAAGAGAGTCCCCCCACTTGCCTGGGCACAGCATGTTTTCCTGTGGTCTGCATGTCATTGGCAGATGGCAAATGTGCATGCATTTTCTCCAGTGTTGAGTCCCAGCAATGTGGTTCATGAAACAATTTGTAGTTGTGGCGCCTTTCCCCAACAAACAAACAGAGGAGAACAAAATAAAACAATAAGAGTTAAGAACATCTTGGAATTAGATCAAAGGAAAACAGTGTTTACTCTATGAGCTGATGACAGGCTGTGAGTCTAAGTTCTAATTAACCCAGCAGTGGAATCCTCAATGCCAAGCATCTGTTGTCAAGAAAGACAGCAAAGCAGACGACAGGTATGATTCTAGAAGGGACTCCTTGGCAAGACTGTCTCCCTTAGACTACAGGTGAGGGTAATCTAGACCCCAATCCAGTTTGACGAAATAAAGGACTCTCAACTGCATTCTTCTAGGCTCAAGCCTGGTTGGGAGACTGTAGAGAAACCTGTTCAGTAAAACTGTTGGATATATGCAAAAACCCACAGGTCCAAGTATTGGAGTGTACACGTTGATCAAGTATGAATAGTTGGTTTTAAGAGAGACAGCTTCATTTTCCCCCTAAGGCTGATACTCCATTCAGAGCCCTGGCAGGTTAGAGTCAGAATAGGCTGCCCTGGGAACTTTTTCTCCCTGGGAGGCTTTCTTTCTATTTACAGAGGTTTTATCTGAAATGCTAATTGGGGGAGAGGGGGGTGAGGAGCAGGGGTTTCCTTGGGAGCCTTTAGGGCTCTGCCTTGTCTCAGGCTCAGAGAGACTAAAATGTCTTGACAGTTGTAAAATCCCTTCTAAGAAAGCTCCACTACTCTCTGAAAAGGTCTCCAAGCAGCAGATTAATTAATGAACAAAGAGGAACTTCACCTTGGACCACAAAGGTGAAGGCTGGAGTGTAAAATTAACCTTAGCCACTCAAGCATGGCAAACACTAAATATTTCTGCTTTCCTAATTCCGCAATCCATTCTTGCTAACACACCTCACGATAGCGTGACACACACACACACACCTTTTAGTCTTTTTGACAGCTTGTTTCTTCCTAGCTGTACTTTGTGGGGGAGGCAAATAAAGATGAGGCTGGAGTGTCCAGAGAGGAAGAATTTCATGCATTCAAGAACGTTTGGTATGGCACTGATGAATCACATAAATCTCCTCTAGTTCTTTAATATTTCCTCCCCTTACTACTATGGTTCTTATTTATTTTACCTTATTAATCATGCTGGGTTTGCATATGTTCATTTGTATATTTAAGATCATGCAGTACATGAAAGTAAAGCTAGATAACTTCAGAAACAGTAACGGGAGTAACAGGAATTAAAGGAATGCAGAAAGTGGGGGTAATGGGGAATCAGTAGCACCAATGACTCCACTCAATGGGATCAAACAAAACAGTTATTTGTTAATAGGTATATTGGATTGTGTATAATATGGCACACACAAAAAAGAGAATAAGGGTTCCTTCGGGGGTATGGTGGGGGAGGGAAGGAACCGAGGGGGAGCCAAAATCAAGGAGTTCAAGAAGAAAGACAGTGTTTCGAAAGTGATTGTGATAGCAATTTTATAATACTGCTTGATGTGACTAAATTGTGGAATGTTATGATATCTGTAAAAGTTCCCAATGAAATTATTAAAAAGAAAAGAAAAAACAATAGGTTCATCAGCAGTGTCGACCCAGATACAATACTGGTATGACCTCCGCAACACATCCGTAAGTGCAGATATGAACCTAAGCGGCAGCACTCCTCCTCAGCCCTCCCCCCCTCCATAAGTCTATCCATTTCTATAGAGAATGTTACCTAACACATTCTGACAATCTACTACCCCCAAATTCACCACTGGCAACTGGAAAGCTTCTGACACTTGACGGTTGCCATGCATGGGATTCAAGCTCAGGGCAGCTAGTTTGGTTTCTGGTTTATACACTAAAGAGACACTGCAGGGTGGGGAGATTAAAGTAATGGTCAGTAAAAAGCCTCTATGAAGAAGTCACTCTTGAGCAGAATAGGACCAATGTGAAGGAGCCAGACCAGTGAAGAGCTGAGCAGAGGTCCCAGCAGAAATATAGGTGCAATCCACATATGAACAGCAGAGGGCGAGAGAGGGCCAGAAAGAGAGGTGGCTGGGCAGCTGAGAGAGAAGGTTCTAAGAACACGGAAATGGACTCTTCAAAGCTGGCCCTGCTTTGGGCTCTTGTTTCCAACCCTGAGTCATTGACACCCCACTCATTCTCTCGACAGCCGTCCAGTTCAGCCTTCAGCAAGCTGTCATCCACCGCCTCAAATACATCCAAGTACTCACAGGAGCAAAAGGAATACCTAGACCACCTGCCCTCCAAATCCTCACACCCTCTGTACCAGAGAACTTTATCTACTTTGTGTTCACACTAATTATATTCTAGTATACTGAACAGAAGTCTTACCATTATGATCCTAGGAAATAAAGCAATAAAAGTGATCAGTGAGATGAGCGAGGGACCATCTCTAGTCATTTTAAAATCATTTTATTGGGTCTCCTACAGCTCTTCTAACAATCCATCCATCCATCCATTGTGTCAATCGCATGTGTTCATATGTTGCCATCATTCTTTGCAAAACATTTGTTTTCTACTGAGTCCTTGATATCAGCTCCAATCTTTTCCCCACCCTCCTCCAACCTCCCACCCTCATGAACCCTTGATTATATATTGTTATTTTACTTTCTTACAGTGTCCGCTGTCTACACTGACCACTCAAATATCTAGTCTTCATACTAAACCCTCCGCACAAAACACTTTGACTGCGTGTAGACCGCTGTGTCATGGATTGAATTACATCACCTCAAAAGACACAAGCAATTCACAAGCTCAATGGTGGGGTTGCCGGCCATTGGGAATGAGCTGCTGTTATGTGAATGAGGCAGGGCAAATGTCATCGGCTGTGTTGACTTAATCTGTGACTAGAGTAAGAGGAATGGGGGCCCGGGGTGGTGGTGGCTAGCAGAGATGGGCCACCTGGGACTCTCCAAGGAACCAAGAAGCAGAAGTTCAGGAGACACGGACCTTTCTCCAAAAGGTCTAGCAGAGAGAAATAATTCCCTAAATCCAGCACCATAAATGTGGGCTTACTAGGTTCCTAAATTGTGAGAAAAGAAAAATAGATTTGTTGAGGCCACCTACTGTGGGGGTTTCTGGTAGAGCAACACTCAATATTTAAGGCAGTGTTTGATATCAAGAAGTGGAGATCGTGCTCTGACAAGCATCTACCAGGTGGAAGTGGTTTTAGAGTTGGGTAACAGATAGAGATGGAAAGAGTATTCAGTTGTTTATTTATAAAACCACTGTGTTACTTCGGGTTAACTTGAAAAACAAAGCCAGAGATTTGTGTAATAGAGAACTTTATATCAAAGAGTAATTGTATATTAAGAAAATACCCCAGCCTAGTCCAGATCAAGTCCATAGTCTGTTGTTAGCTACCCAGTCTTTTGTTAAAGAAATTATGCCTGTGCTGGTTCTGGTGAACCCCAGACAACCTTCAACTCTGCTGAAGGGAGCAAAGAGCCAAAGGAAAGAACACTTGCTGGCCTCTTGGAATTCTAAAGGCAGATAACAGGACAAAGTTGCTGCTTCCAAAAAAAGAAAAATACCATCCTTGGAACCAAAAAACCCCATTGTCGTTGAGTAGATTCGACTCCTGGAGCAGCTTGGCCAGCCACGGACCTGTTGGAGCACCAAGGACAGGGCTGTCCCAGCCTCTGCAGGAGGGGACAGAATGTCAGAGGTCTCAAAGTGTGGCATCATAGCCTCCTTGATTTCACTCAGATCTGCACCAGCTCCATGCTGGAGTGTTGTGGCCATGCCCAAGGAAGAGAAGACTGGGGCCTGTTGAGGGTGAGGAATGGGATCACTTCGCAGGGGAGCACAGTTGCCATCCAAAGGGTCCGGAAGGTGGAAGGGTAGCCTGGAAGTCCAGGTGCCTGCACTCCACTGCAGAGAGCTCAGCCGATGCAGAGACTGGACTGGAGGACAGTGTCCTAGCCAGGGGGTCCTAAATACCAGGTGAGTTTCTGCTAGCCTTAATAGTTCCTGTAAATTGTTCTGTAGGATTTTAAACTTGCTTTGGGCCTCTTTCCCCTCGGCCTCTAACTTCTCCCGAGGTAATATATCCATTGTTTGCTGCCCAGAAGAATGGGGCCATCGAAACCTGGGGCCACAGGATTTCCATCCCAGTGGGCTCAGAAAACAGAGCTAAAGTCCAGGGCCAAAGTGCCTCCCTGGGCAGAATCCAAAGGGAAACAGATCATTTACCATGTAGATCCCACCTGCTCACCAAGGAAGCGGAGTTTTGCTCCAAGAGGGAATATATCTAATATTTCCCCCAAAATTGATTTAGTTATTCAGAAGATGAGTGTGGATTTGGAGTTGACTTGTGGCTTTTGACTTTTGGTACGATGTGCTGCAGTGGATGGGCTTAGCACTCAGCAAAGGCATGAACTGGGTGGGGGGGAGCGCCCACAGGGTTGAATTGTGTCTCCCCAAAATATTTACTTTAAATCCTATCCTTTCAGCCTGTGATGATAATCCCTATTGGGAAGGACTTTCCTGTTACATTTATGAGGCAAGATTAGTGTAGGGTGTGTCCTGAGTTAACCTACTACTAGAGATAAAACGAGCAGATTAGGCAAGCCGGGATGACGCAAGTTAGATACCAAGATACAGGGAGCTCTCTAAGGAGCCAGGCAGCAGACTCTGAGGAGACAAGGATCTCGTCCAAAGTCAACAGAAAGAGAAAGTGTTCTCCTAAAACAGTCACCCTGAATTTGGAGCTCCAGCCTTCTAGACATGAGAAAATACTATTTGGGGTTGTTACTTCATTGTTACTGAAGTACTAGAAAACTAAGACACTCTGCTTCAAGTTATCAACAATAAATAAATGTATGGACTAAATGCATTGACTCATGCATAGTCTTAGAAGAAAAGTAACTATTTGTTATTTTACTGAGTCTTCCTTTCCTTGTAATATTGTAAGTACATAACTCATGTTCTTAGTAGTTTAAAATGGTTTTTACTTGATTTCAATTATTTTCAAAATAACCAGGTGAAGTAATAAGTTCTTCTTCTTCTCAGATGGGTTGAGCATAAAGCTGCAAAAGGGGACTAATTTTCCATCATGTTGAAACGAAAAAGCTGTTACTGAAGGTGGACAAGGTGTAAGATGAAAAGTCATCTCTGTTCTAGGCAAACCATATCAATGTTTGACCTTTGTTTGCATAAACTCAATATTCTAAATAGCAATGCAGTCTCCTGCCATTCAGAGGAAAGCTGCTATTAGTGTGCTTCCTTTTAAAACTTGACCAGGCTGTGTAAAATGTAGTGTCAAAATTTAAATCTCAATTTCCATACTTAGATACATATGTGTGAAGGCTTCAAACTGTCCATGGGAGCCCCCCCACCCCCATAATTTTATTTCCTTTACCCTAGTTTTAAAGGCATTTTTTAATAGGGAGGTCATGTCTTTCATGAACTCTGGGATGCTGATATACTTCTGAGATATAAATTGCATCATATGGAGCTATGGTTATGAATTTTTTGTACAGGAACTGAAAATAGACCTAGAAATAAGTCCAGAAAATAGTCAGTGGGAGGAGGAGCATAGGCTATTTTCCCAGGGTGGAGTCTTAATGTGAAGTTAATGTTAGCATTAGTGTCACAGATGGCATGGCTTTTTGCAAGGTTAGGATTTGTCAAGTGACTGTTCTTGATAGTGGCAAAACCTCAGGACTGTCACCCTCCTGCTCACCTGTCAACTTTTATTTCACACACTCTCAGAGGACAAGTTAAAATGCAAACCAGAAATATACCTATGTCATTGCACTGCAGGTTCCCCTTTGCAGACTGTAGTTAACACTCTTATTTCCAAATTATGAGAATATTAGTCTTTATGCAGGTTTCTGGACAAAGACAAAGGCTAGCTGCCTACAAAACTCACCAGTCAGAAAAATGTGCTTTGGGGGACCCATACACATCTTCTTTTAAATCACTTTTTAAGGAATTTAGCTTTAGAGAAAAAGAAGAAATCTTGAAAGGAAAAATAGCTCTGGAAAGCAAAATAGTGATCAGGGAAAATAAGCATTCTTTTCTTGTTCATTAAGCGTTAGGTGCCATGGAAACAAGTTAAAATCTGCCACTCCCATCTGACTCATTGATGGCACATGATTTGGGAACTAGAGAGAATCCTTATCTGTTAGCCAGCCTATATAAGTCATAGAGAAACTGAGATACAAGTAGAAGGTATTGTTACTAGACTGCACTGCTTGTCCTCTCCCAACATCCCTATTATAATGTTCTCCTCAATAGTTAAAGAATTTAGGAATTTCTACGTTAACAAAGTTGTTGATGATGATAATGTGCAGTTGAGACTGTGTTTAACTCATCGAGACCCCATTTCACAAATCGGAAATGCACCATGGAGTTGCCTTGGCTGTAGTTCATAGACCTGAACTGAGGTCTTTCTTCTGGGAAACTCTGGTGCTTTGAACCACCAACCTTTCAGTCAGCTGCCAAAGGCTTAACAGTTGTGGCATTAAAACCAAATCCACTGCTATTGCATCATTTCAACTCAGAGGGAGCCTGCAGAACCAAGTAGAATGCCCCAGGGGGTTTCCAGGCAATCTATTTTTGTGGAAGCAGATTGCCACGTCTTTCTCCTGAGAGTAATTGCTGGGCCCGAGTCACTGACCTTTTTCTTATCAGCCAAGAGTTTTCATTTCTATATCACCAGGGCTTCTTAAATAAGTAATAACTAATATGTACTGTGGTGGTTACATAATTTCGTATCAACCTGATCAATAAAATATAAGGGTGAAGTTTAGCCTTTCAGTCAGGTTACAGATTGAAGACCTCTTTGCGAGGCACGACTGAGATAAATGGCTCACTAGAGGTTCTCTCTCTCTCTCTCTCTCTCTCTCTCTCTCTCTCTCTCTCTCTTTCTCTCTCTCTCTCCCTCCCTCCCTCCCTTCCTCCTTCCCTCCCTTCCTGCTATTTAGTCACTCAGAGAGCTGCCAGAGTCATGCAGAGCCCTGTGAGCCCTGTAATGCAGGCATCACCATTGGATCCACAAGATGTTGCACCCACCGGTCTGTGATCTTCCTGCATCCTTGCATGTGACTTTGCGAGTCTGAAGAGGAATTTATGGACTAGTATTGGACTTATGGATTTGATCTGAACTGGGGTGGGATGTTTGCTTGATATAAATTGCTCTCTTACACATACATGAGTGTCACTGGATTTGTTTCTCTAGTCAATCTGGCCTAATACACTTACTGTGGAACTCTCTTGATACTTGAACTCATAGTTATGCTTCTCTCTTCTAACAACACCATTGTGTGCTTTGATTAGATCTCTGAGCTCACCTTTGAAGATATCTAGAAAGCTGTTACAGGGGATGGAAAGGCAAACACCCCAAAGCAAAGGTATGCTAATCACATAGCAAAACCACAAAGCCCAATAGCATCTAAGAGACATACTTCAGCTCTTTCAGAGCTAAAATGAATGATAGGAATTTGTATTTGCGATAATCATGCACGAAGCATCATTAAGGACATTGGTTTTCCTTTGTCCTTCTCTTCTCATTCATTCTGTATCTCTTGGGTGCTCTCTAGCACTGACCGAGCTTAAGATTCCCCAAACATGAAAATGTTTGAGTGTAAGAGAAAGAGTGATAACAAGACACGAAACACAAAGAAACCACTAAGTGTTTTGGCTAAAGTACTCTAGAAAGTTCTTTGTTCAATAACTACAAATTAGCTTATTTCACATCAATCTGCCTACTAAGAATAAAGCGGGAAAAATATTTTAAAACACATATTTTTTTAAGACTTCAAAATGCTGCCGAGTTAGTGAAGGGACCAAGATCTAAGAGCAACAGAAAGCCAGAGGGATGAGCCCAGGCTTGGTCGCCTCTTGAGGCATCCTTGATACTATCTTTAAAGGAACAGCAATAAGACTTAAAAATGGCTTCTCAACAGAAAAATAGAATCCAAAAGACATTGGAGTGATATCTTAATCTTTTCAGCTTTCTTTTTTTTTTTTGGTGGGCATCACTGCTTCTGGTGGTCGTGGGCGCTACCCAGCCGCCGCTGGATTTGAACTGCCAAGCCCGCGGGCTGCAGTTCCGCACTCAACCACTTACGCCACCGGGGCTAAGCCCCTTTTCAGCTTTCTTACTAAATACATTGAAGTCTATAAATTTCCCTTGAGCCATCGCTTTGGATATAACCTACGAGTTTGGATATGCCATTTAGAAAATATATTCAATTAAGAATATTTCAATTTTTTTTAAACCAAATTCTTTTTTTTTGGCATCACTACTCTCTGGTGGTGGGAGTAGGAGGCCCCAGCCTTGCTGCTGGATTTGAACCTCCAACCCAGTGGGCTGCAGTCCCGTACACAACCACCACGCCACCAGGGCTCAGCCCAAGAATATTTCAATTTTGTGAGGGTTTTTTCTCTGTACATTTGGCTTATTTCTTAAGAACTCACTGCCATCGAGTCCATGCCTCCTCACACTTGGGGGAAAGAAGTACCCTGGGAAATTCTGAGACCACAACTCTTCATAGAAGCAGAAAGTCCCATCTTTGTCCTGGTGGCCATTGGTGGCTTCAAACCTGCGACTTTACAATTTGTAGCCCACTGCATAGCCACTACTCCACCAGGGTTCCATTGACTTACTTTGTACTGTTTTATTTATTTCTAAGTACTTGCCATGCATACTCGCATATAACCCAAGCTGAATATCAGAAAAAGCACCTAATTTTACCACAAAAATTGCATTAAAATATACTGAAAAATCTGGCTAATATATGAGTATATATGGTATGTTGGATTTTCACATGATATTTCAGTTATCTAGTTCTAGTTTAATTACATTGTAGACAGAGAACATTCCCTTTATTTTTTCATTTCTATGATGCTTATTAAAACTTCTGTATGACCAAATATATGGTCTCAGCATTTTTACAATACCCTATATGTACTTGGGAAAATGTATAGTCTAGAGTTCTGCATGTGTTTAAGTTAGATCAAATTTGTTAATCATATTGTTACAATCTCCACATTTTAAGTATTTTTAATTTTTGCTTCCCTCCCCCCATTTTCTATTTACTAGAAGGGATGTGTTAAATGCATACACTTGTGTACTTAAGAAATGCAGATGACATGAATGTTTATAACATTACTTATATTGTCTCAAAGTGGAAAGGAGACTCATGTTGATGAACTAACTAAGCCTGTGGCTTCACCATAAATGAGATAACTCTACAAGTGAATGGACCTCTCTGTGTAACATCGAGCAAGTTCACAAAGAAGATGCTAGCCAAAGGGACTCAAATGCCAAAAAGTCCCTATTATCAGACTCATTTAAAAAAATTAAAAAGGGCAAAATTAGTCAGGGGGAAAGGAACTAATAATGTTTTATGTGTTGATTCAAGCAATGATCATGCCAGCTGCTCTTTTTGTGATAGTTCATCGTGCCATAAACCTTGAATAAAGGGTCCTCAATAAAGGAGGTGTGGTAGTTAATTATATATGTTCACCTGACTAATCTGTCGTTCCTAGTGGTTTGACCAAAACACCAGACTGGTTACGGTTCCAAATTATAATTTCTTACAGTGTAATATAAACAGTTTTACTATTAAATCTAATGTAAGACAAACAACCAATCTGAGGAAAGGGGAATTTACTTGGGGTGTGGATGGCCCTTGACTACAAATAGAAATTTTGTCAGAACTTTCTCTATCCCCATTTTGAACTTTTCTTGTCATTGCTTTCTGAATTCGCCAGCCTGCTGCTTGACTTAGGAGTTTGGGACTTGCTAGTGAACCTTTCTAACATCTGTACAGGTGAAGTGAACTTTCTGATTGATACTGCCTTCTTCCCATATCTCTGTAGCTCCCACAAAATGATCGGTGAGGCTATGCAAACCAAGGCATGTGCTACACTAATAGAGGGATTGTGTTCATTACCACTCCCTGACCCCCAGGATAAGAGGAACAGAGGGACAATGAAGATCGGAGAGGCACGTTTCATACCTTTGTGTGAAGTGGTTGAGGCTGAGGCCAGAGAAATAGAGCCAAAGGAAGAACTCCAAGCTCATGGGGTCCCTTCTCCTCATCTTGCTCAAGACAGTGATAGGTGCACTTTTAGTTCTTGGAGGTAAGTGCCAAAGGACCACGTGGCCGAGAGCCTATGGACCAGAGAGAGATTTGACTTGGGTTGAGGAGAGGTGTAGACCACCAACTGGATCCTTACTGTTGACTGTGCCGTGCTTGTGGTAACCAAGTAAGTCCCCATAATCGTGAATATTGGCTCTGCGTTCCGTGTGGTCATCACAATGGGAAGACTGGTTGGTGTCACAGTAGGTGAGGGTGGACAGAGTGTGGAGGCATGCCACATCTCTGCTGCTAGGCCACAGGGAAGCCAGCAGAGATCCAATATGACCGCCTCGTGTCATTTATTGCAAGGCACCTCTCCAGCTCTGTTTCTTTAGCGAACCCTGAGATGGGAGAAACCCGATTTTAAATTCTGCTTCAGCAGAACATATGAAGGGGAACAATCAATTCTACCCAGAAAAGGCATTGTTGCTAAGCTTTGCATGAGACAGTGATGTGCTTCAGGCCATTCAACGAGAATGCATTTGGGGGATAGAAATCATCTTGACCTTGGGTGAAAGCATGGAATATATGGCCGTAAAATGAGGCTCTGGCATCATTTGAATCTAATGGGGTAAGAGGAAGGTAGGGCGAGATGAGGTAAAAAAGGGAGGAAATGTCCATGCTCAGTATGCATGCTTTATTGTTCAGTATGATTGGTGTGGCAGTCACTGATCTCTGTCAATTTCAGCACTGAGTGTGTAGGGGTTGAGTCTAGCCTGTCAATCTGGAGATAACCAACGAGGTCTCTGTGTGGGCATGGCTTTCTCCTGAGAATTCTGGGAAGCCTTGTGGTATTGCCTACTTGGAAGAGAGAGACTAAAGACTCAGTTCCTTAGAGATGAACTACTGAAAAGATGGCAGCATTTCCTGAGTCCTAGGAACTGGAGGAGTCAGAGGAGAAGCCCCAAGGGCTTGCCCTGCTGGAACCAGACCTTTGGGGCTGGAGAAGCCTTAGAGAGACCCCTGCCCCATGCTGAGATGCTTCTACTGCCACTGGATACTGCTGATGGACCCTGAGCCCTGGAAATGAGGAGCCATGAGGGGACCCCTGCCAGTGCCGGGATGCTTCTACTGCTGATGGATATGCAAGACTCTGCACCCACTGGTCTCTGATGGTCCTGGTGTCATTGCACATGCCAAGGAGACTTTATATGAACTGGCATCAGACATATGGGCTAATATGGACTTAAGACCTTGAACTGGACTGGGTTGGGATGCTTTCTTAATGTTCCATTCCTCTTGTATACAAACCTTTCCCTTATATCCATATGAGTGTTTATGCATTTGCTTCCCTAGTCTACCCAGACAAACACAAATGGATAGAAATATTTTAAGTGTGGAAGCATAGACTCTGGTTTGCATTTTTTAAAATTGCTCAGGTGAGTCAGGATGAATTAGAAGGGTAGGTGTCCACCTCTTCAAGTAATGTTCTCCAGTGACCCAACTGCAAGGGCTGAGTAATGGGAGGTCAGATCATAGCTCCAAAAACTAACAATGCCCACCCCCCCCCTCGCAGTAGCCTGAGACACTGCCTGAGCAGAACTGGAGGACAAGCAAAGGGTGCTTGGTGAAAATGGCACCGTGGAAGTGCCCTAATTGTGCTTGTCCAGAAGGAAAAAACTCAAGCCAGGACCCAGAGAGATCACCGGCTTACTGAATAATTTTAAACAACTTGCTTTTCCTGTCTTTCATCATGTCAAAACTGTCTATTCCCAGGACTTTCCTAGCTGAAACCAGTCACACCTATTACAATACTTAATTTTCCATAACTATATTTTATAAGACATCATTTTCTCTTACCCTTTGCAGACTGAGAATGCTTGCTTTCTTAAAGTCACACAACTAAGAACCTACAAAACATCTAAATAGATATTCAGCTATTTGTCAGAGAAAATGCTCATTAAAGTGAAATACAGTGTCAGAGTTATCATGTTGGCATCGATTGAACAGTCTGTTCATGCAGCTGGGGAACCAAAGGTGGGAAGCAGGAAACTCTCTTTCACTGCTGGTGATAGTATTCATGGTCTGATCGTGTTGTGGGACAGTCTGATAATCCCTTAGAGACACACTTCAAGTCAGGTACTTTAGGTGGAAGCCAGACACAGATTTTCAAGATATCTATCATGAAAATCCAAGGTTGATTTTTTTAACCTACTTGGGGAATCAATATTTTTATAAGTAAGAATACAAATGGATTAAGAAATTAGATGCAATTTTAAAACAGCCAAACACAATACAAGCCAGAACATTTGATTATTATATCCAGTAGCCCCCTCCAAAAAACACCAAAATACTCAATCAAACTATTGCTATTAAAGTATCTCAATGCTTTCTCCCAATTTCCACTCTTTTCCTGCCAGGTGTCAGTAGCAGTGTGCTTGTCTGCTTGGAGGACTGGCCTTCAGTCGCGCTAGTCAGCAGGCACAGGGAAATGCTTGGAAGGGAGCGGACCCACAGCACGCAGCACACTTTTCAATATCTCACTGCGCCAACTCGCCGTCCTCGAGGAAGATGTGGTTCCCCTTGAGAGAACAAAATGCTGCCCCTTCTGCTTCCTCCCCCAAGTCTTTATTATGGGGGAAGTCCCTGATGGCAGTCACTCTGTCAGTCCACATCGTTCAGGGGCTTCCTTCTTTTCCCTGCCCTTTACTCAAGGAAACCTGGTGGTGGAGTGGTTTTGTGTCAGGCTGCTAACCACAAGATCATGGGCTTGAACCCCAGCCGCTCTGGGGGAGAAATGTGAACCTTTGACTGCCATCAAGCATTGCAGTCTTAGAAACCCACCAGGGAAGGCCTCTCGGGTCCTACAGGGTGGATCTGAGTTGGGGGGAGGGGGGGCGGCAATCAACTCCAAGGCAGCGAGGCTGAGTTTTGAGATGAGTTATGAAAGTACCATAACTAGGACAGGCACACTTCATTCTCAAAGGAATTTGCTTTTCATCGCTTTCAAGCAATTTTCTGCAACAGATTTACCCAATGCAATGCATCATTTGATCGCCTGCCTGCGGTTCCCCTGAGCCTTGATCATGGATTCAAGCAAGACAAAACCCTTGACAACTTCAATCCTCTTTCTCTGTTTCATGATGTTACCTATTGGTCTGTTTGTGAGGATTTTTGTTTTCTTTACATTAAGTTGTAGCCTATTTTGAAGACTGCACTCTTTGATCTTCATCAGCCAGTGCTTTAAGTCGTCCTCACTTTCAGCAAGCAAAACTATGTCATATGCATATTGCAAGATGTTGATACGTCTTCCTCCAATCCTGACGCCACATTCTTCTCCATGTAATCCCCCTTATTTGATGGCTAAGTATGGTGAGAGGGTACGACCCTTGTACAATCCTTTCCATGCCTTTCTTGGTTTTCAACCAGGCAGTATTTCCTTATGCCCTTTCAACGACTGCCTCTTCATGCATGTACAACTGCCAAATGAACACAGTAAAGTGTCCTGGAGTTTCCATTCTTCTCAGTGCTTCCATAGTCTGTTAAGATTCACACAGTCAAATTCTTGAGGAAGATTAAGATAGCAGAATCATACAACAAACACAACTCAGCAATTAAAATGAAAAAAAAAAACCCAAATCTACATGTATTAACATGGATTTATCTTGAAAATGAAACAATGAGTTACAAAGTATCAAATTGTCAAAAGATTCTTTTTGGCGTGATGTCATTTTTATGTTTTGTTGTGCGATGTCGTGGGGTTACTTGCAACCCACCGTGACCGGGTACACCAGACAAGTAACCAGTCTTTTCTGTGCCTGAGCCCATCGCTTCAACCGCTGGGTCAGTCCATCCCATTGAGGGCCTTCCTCTTTCTCACTGCCCCTCACTTTCCCAAGCATGAGGTTCTTCTCCAGGGACTGGTCTCTCCTGACCACATGTCTCACGTACCTGCGATGAAGTCTTGTCATCCTTGCCACTGAAGAGCACGCTGATTGTACTTCTTCCGCGCTAGATTCATTTGTCCCGTTAGCAGTTCCTGGTCCTCTCACTGTTTGTTATCTCCAGCACAACTAGTCTAATGCATTCATTCTAGTTTACCTTCTTTACTCAATGTCCAGCTTTCACAGACAGTCAATGCAATGCAAAATGGCATGGCTGCAAGCATCATACGAAACTGCTATGGATATAAATACACAGGTTAAAATGAAGGATTGGATAGTCTACCCCAGCTGTAGGACAGTCCTTGTTCTGTGAGAAGTTGAGGAAGAACTTGACATGAAGGCACTTTGATTTTATTTGTAATTTTCCGTTTCTTCAACAGTTGTCATGGGCGTTGTTATTGTATAATACAAGCACTTATTAAATTTGAATGTTGAGCAAATCAATCCTATTCTATTTACCTTGGTTTCACATATGCTTGAAATATTTCATGGTGTTTTTATTTTAAAAGGCCATGAATGAGAGTAGTTTCAAGGGAATTTACTATCTATTTAAAAAATTAAAACTGCTTTAATATTAAATTAAATATTAAATTAATTTAATTCCTAAGACATTTATTTAATTTACATTTGTGTTTTATTAGCCACTGAATATACAAGCAAACAAAAGATGAAATGAAGTTTGGTCTTCGAATCATTACTTCTGTGCCTCAATACAGCTATATTTAAATGAAAAAGTGCCAAAGTAGAAGCGTTCTGATGGCTCTGATGGGTAAGCGTTCGCCTGCTAAGCACACTGTCAGTGGTTCAAACCCATCAGTGGCTTTTTGGAAAAATTTCCTTTTCTTTTTGTGCTCAGAAGAAATTTGTGGTGATCTACTCCCTTAAAAATGACAGCATTGGGGCTGAGCCCCGGTGGTGTAGTGGTTGAGTGCGGTACTGTGGCCCACTGGCTTGGTCCCTTTGGTTTGATGTTGGAACCAAGGAGATCCAGTGGTGTGGTAGGTTACATGCTCGCTGGGTTGCAAACTGCCAAGTCCACACCTCTAAACCAGCAGCTGATCCAAGAGAGAAAGAGAGGGCAGTCTGCTCCTGTAAAAATGGATAGCTTAGGAAATTCAAAGGAACAGGTCTATTTCATCCCATGGCATCTCTGTGAGCTGATTTAGAATTAACTTGATGGGAAAGGGATTTAGGGGGTCTAAGTTGTAGCTGATTAGCCATCAATGGCTTTGGGTTAGGTGTAGAAAGATCTTCTTCATTCTTTTTGAGAATTCATGTTAATTGAATGGCTGCAGCTCAGAGGTCCCAGTGTCAGCTCCGTATTCCCCATTCCTCTCAGAGAGTCTCACTTAGCTCAGTGCTGTGTAGTCCAGGTTGCCAGCTGTACCATCTGGTCTACCTCCCCTGTGGTCATCTCATCAGCCGGGGACATCAGCAGGCATTTGATGTCATCCTTGTTGGGGTCTCTTTGTCAATTAACCTGTGTTGGTTCTGTTCCACTTATGTGAATCTCTCCTGGATCTACCTCTGCTGAAAGCCCAAGAAGACATGGAGGACATGTTCTGGGACTGCAGGCTGACCCTTTCCTTCTTCTTGGTCGTCCTGCCCTAGGAATGAGCTACTTGTGCTCCGCTGCCAGAATCCATACATCTTAAGCTCCTGACTGGTCCCAGTGGAGCTCCAATGCTGGTCACTGCTCACTACAAACACAGGCTCCAGACCTCTCAGGGCACCAGGTAATTACAGAGGGATCCAGGTGCCCCTCCCTGCCTTGTACACAGCCCCTTTGCCAGTATTTGCTGACTGGTTCACCACAACTCCCCACTGGCCTTCATCGTCAGGACCTAGGGCATATCCAAACCATTCTGCTTATGTTCAGAGCAAAGGGAGACCTGAAGAATGGGTGCCTTTTCCAAATTTGCAGGTTGACCCCTAGTGGGCCTGGGGCCATCAGGGCTCTGCTGGCCTTGATATAGGAGTCTATTTTCTTCCAAAGTCATCACATATATGTTCAAAGATATTGTAGACATCACATGACTTTAAGGATGTGAAGAAATTAAATAATAAGAAATAAATCAACCCAGAAGCAGATACTGAAGTTAAATAAAGCATGTGACTTGAGAGTCATTGCCGTGTCCTCTCCTGCCCAGTCTCTATAGAGCAGGGATAGGGAATCTTTTTGTCCTGCTGAGGGCTATTTGGCTATTTATAACATCATTCACAGATCATATAGAATTATCAAATTAAAAATTAGCCTACTCTGCTTGATACTCGTCCTCATGAAGAGACCACTAAAGACCACTAGCAAGTGTGGTGAAAGTATACAAAGCATGGCGAATGAAGTAGAGGTGAGCAGCCTCAGCATGAATAGCACTTGGTGTCTTAAATGCTTCTCGTCAATAAGCAGTCATTTAAGAGCTATGTCAACTAAGCGCAAATGGAAGAAGTGCACTGCCTTGTGTGAACCAAGGATTGTAAATAATATAATCGAAATCCAAATGAGGTAATAGTCTCACAGCTTAAATTGTGAATACGCAATTTGCAAAAGGCTATAGAAAAAAAATGGAAGCCCAAAATTCATTTGCAGAATCCCCACATGGTTTAAGCGTCTTTGGGTCCATTTAAAAGTTGTTTCTGTTATTTAAAAAAGAGCAAAAGGGAAATATATTGTAAGTGGATTAAGCCTCTGGTGAATTTTTTCTGATCTAGACCTGAGATGTGAACAGCCTTGATATTATGATATGGAAAAGTAAATTATGACTGATGTAGTTAGGTCAAAATTTAACACCTTATCATTTGATTCCTTCTGACCCATTTTAAAGTTGTTCTATTTTTAACTATTTTCTAATTTCTTTTTGATTAAGGTTTTGCTTTATTTTATTTTGTTATAATTGTTAGGGTTTTTTATATTATTATGTTGTTGTCCTACATCAGAAGTCTGGGAGAGATAAATCTATAGGAACAGTAATTGGATTAATGTGGGTTTTTTTGTTTGTTTGGGGGTAGGGGTTTTCTATGGGGTGGGGGAGGGGGACCTAATGACAATGAACGCAACAAAGAGGAAAATGTTATAAAATTGTGGTAAATATTGTACAACTATTCTTGATATGATTGAACTACTAAATTGTAAGATATGTGAATCAGGTGCCAATAAAACCATGTCAGGGGGAGATTAGCCTACTCTGGTAAAGCATTTAATTAACTAACTCCTAATGTGATGGTTGGAACTGCAGCCCTTTGGTGAGGTGTGGACATTAGCTGATATCAATGATTCCAGTGCCTTCATCCCTGACATTTCCCACCCCTGCCGCAGAAGGTAAGTTCTGGGTCTCTGGTTTTACCCATTTTTGTAATAATGAGATTAACACCATCTGGAAATATTTCTAATGTGCCTTTCTCTATATGGAAAATACTCTGCTTCAAAACAACCTTCTGGTAACTTGGGAAGATTGTTGGATGGGTTCAGAGTTACTTCCTTGAAAAAAACTCATTTTCCTCAAAGAATCACCAGGTGACTGGCAGCTCTCCATGAGGGTGACCCAGGTTAAACCAGATGGAGTCAAGGTACCAACTCCTACAGTGCCCATGTTGGCCCTGCTCCCAAACATTTTCTTTTTAAGATTCATTGTTTCTTGGTCAAAATGCATCTAGAAATAAGTTTAGAAATAAGTTTAACCATGCACTTCAGGTTTCAAATTTAAGCATGTGCTTCAGGTCTACTCTTGAAGGTGGGCCTTTAAGCAAACATAGTAGGTCTGATAGAAAAACATACAAACTGTGTGAAAGAATTAATAGAAAGTCTGCATCAAGTCCCAGGTCTTCAGTTAGCCTGTGCAAATCACATCTTGGGGAGTGAGCAGAGAGAGAGAGTGTGTGTGTGTCTCCTGCCTCCAAAGAGGGAAAACAGGATTTCCTAGAATTCTCAGGGGAAGGCCATGCTCACACAGAGGCCTCACTGACTATGATCTGATTGATAGACTCGACTCTAGCCTTCATTCAGTTCTGATTCTTTGATGTGAGTTGTGCAGTCATGGTTCTGTGACTTATGTCATCATGGTTCAAGTTTACTCATCTATAAATATCAAAAGAGTCATTTTAGAATCCCATGTAGAGTTCCTGGTGAAAGGTAGACTTAATGGTAGCTAGAGTTCATTTCTTTAACGGCCTCTCTCAAATGGAGAGGCACAGAGTATGAAGACTCCATGCTGCCCTTGAGGTGGTAGAGCAGACAGGTAACAAACAATTGGGACAAAGTAAGTGAAGGACTGTGTTAGTCTGGGTAGACTAGAGAAACAAATTCATAGACTTTCATGTGTATAGGAAAAAGCTTTATATACAAGAGCAGTTAAATATTGAGAAAACACGCTAGTCAGCCTAAAACACGTCCATAAGTCCAATGTTAATCTGTGTCTGACACCAATCTATTAAAGTCCTCTTCAGACTCACAAAACACAATAAATGATGCCTAATGTAGAAAGTTCACAGGCCATTGGTTGGAAGTCTTGTAGTTCCAGGGATGTTGTAAGCATCTCAACGCAGGCAGGGGTTCTCCATGTGGCTTCTCTGGTGCCAGAGGTCTGCTTGCATCAGAGTAGGTCTGTGTGGCTTCTCCAGATCCCAGGACTTAGCACTATGTCTCTTGTCAGTAGAGCATCATATTGGGGAGTGAGCAGAGAGAGTGTGTGTCTCCTGCCTCCAAAGAGGATAAACAGGATTTCCTAGAATTCTCAGGGGAAGGCCATGCTCACACTTGGAGGCCTCACTGGCTATGATCTGATTGATAGAATCGACTCTATCCTCCATTCTTAATCCTCTCAATTGACAACACATTATGTAACTACCCTAACAGCCAACAAGCACAGATACCTCAGTATTGTGGTTAACGGCTGTTGGGTTGGTCACCAACTGACAGTGACCCTGTGTACAATAAGATCAGATCATTACATGATTATTCATAGGGATTTTATTGCTTAGTTTTTCAGAAGTGGATTGCCAGGTCTTTCTTCCCAATCTGTTTTTATCTGGACACTTCACTGGAATATGTTCAACATAATAGCAACATGAAGGGGTGCCCTGAGAAAGTTGAAAAAGTGGGAATACTGTGTATAGTATTGGTACAGGATATGCTAGACTGTGCACCCTTTAACATGCCTGAGTTTCCATTTATGAGACTCTACAATCATTTTCTGCTTACCTCAGGCCTATTCTGCTGATTCTAAATAAGAACATTAAAAAGGAGAATGCTTGATATGTCATAAAGCATAATACTAAGAGGTAAAGTATTATCGTTTTAATCCAAGTACCATATGTTAAGTAGAATAATGATCTTCCACAAATGTTCACATCCAAATCCTTAGCATCTGTTTATATGTTATGTTACAGAGAAGAGAGAAGTAAGGTTGAAATTGGAATGAAAGCTGCTAAATAGTTGTTCTTAATGTAAGATTACCCTCAACACAGGGTTATCTGTGTGGATTCAATGTATTCATTTGAATAGCAGAGATTTCCAAGGCTATTAATCTCCATTTATAGCCTCAGAACAAAGACAGCTTCATCTTTCTCCCAAGGAGCTGCACAGAGTCTTTTAAACAAAGAAGAGGGAAGTAAAAGTTCCATCAGAGGAATTTAAGATACTGTACTTCTGGGTTTGGAGGGAGGTGGATGATGGAGGACGAGGCCATAGATCCAGAATGTAGTTGACTTCTTAGCTATGAAAGAAAAACAATTTTCAATATTACCCAGAAAACATGCAGCCCTATTGACAGCTTCATTGTAGCTCTTAGGAGCCATGTCAGATTTCTGACCTCCAGAACTTTAAGATAATAATTTCTTAAGCCACTGAGTTGGTGGAAATTTATGACAGCAACAGTATGAAACTAAGGCAACTCACAACTTCAATATTTTGAAGAGAGCACATGAGAAATGAATTAATGCAGGAGGCAGCATAGAATGTCAGTCTTAAGTTTCTTCTTCTAAATGTCTTTCTCAGCACAGATAGACACTTTGGGGTTAAAATGATCTTATAGAGACAGTAGGATGGGCCTCTCACTAAATTGCCTCCTCTATACCTTCAGCAGTAAGCCCTAGTAGTGCACCAGTTAAGCACTTAGCTGCTACTTGAAAGGTCAGTGGTTCGAACCCACCAGCCACTCTGATCGAGAGAAAAATGGCCCCCTGCCAATCCAGTAGCAGATAGTTGTTTTAGAGCTCAGCTGAGCAATCTGGTCTAAAAACACAGATTGCACTGTCAGTATCATGCAAATATAAGTTCAAAGTAAAACTAAAGTTAATTTTGCAAATGAACTGTGTATGGAGTTGAGTGGTTCTGGGGAGCTAGGGTGGGAAGGATTTATCACGTGGGGGTTTCCTGACTTCAACAAGACCAGGAATTAACTTAAACAACATGCCTTTTATGGCTAACTATGTATAGTAGAAATTTTAAACACCCACACGTTTCTGCTTGCTTGTTATCATTAGAATCCTTATGTATTTCTTCAAATGATTGATTTGAAAAGAATAAACATTATTTGTCATGAAAAAGAAACACAACCCCCCTCCGCAACCAAAATACTAGGTTGTCAGCAATTCCTTATAAAGAAATGAAGAATAATTCAGGACTGTGTGGAGTCTTTCTTGCATATTGACTGCGGGACCATGTAGGAGTGATGTGGTCTGTTTGTCCTGCTTTCTTTTCCCCAGCACCTCCGGGTAGACGCACGTTCACATCATCAGGGCAGGGCGGCTGTCAGACTTCAAGACACCTCCAAGGAAATTATAAGCTTTCCCTCTTCCTCCACCCTGCTTATCACAAAAGCCGCCACATCATTTCGTTCTTCAGCATAGACTTATGTTGTAATTATAGTCATTGTCATAAAAAAGGCTTCCGAAAGAGAGGTTCTTTTCATAAGGAGAAACTCACGTACATAAAAGAAAAGATTGCTGGCATTGGAGTCATGATTGAACACTGATAGCTTAAGAAAACCAAAGTGACACATGGAATGACGTGGGGAGTAGAATTACACAACTCAGCTTCCGGTCTTCAATAGAGTCCCCAAAAGGATTCTGTTCAACTGTTAGCTCCTTTATTTCTCCTTAATTTCTTTGGTGGTCTTTCATTCCACTTAATTTAAAGGATGAAATCTCTAACTGATGGCTAGAATATTAAATAGAAATGTTTATGGGTTTAAAGGGAGGTTTTGAAAATTGGAGGTAGAGTTGAGGAGGGAGGAAACAGTTGGCCAATGGGGGGCTTCCCTTAGCATCCTTGTCATTAGGTGTCCTCCAGTTGGCCTAACCTGAGGCCACCTGCCAGGTCCTGCACCCATCTTCATGATTGCTATTATCTGTGTGAGGCTGGTGTTAAGACTTTGTGACAGCATATCTTTTTTTTTTTTTTTAATTTTATTGGGGGTTCTTACAGCTACTACAACATTCAGTACATCATTTGTATCAAGCACATTTGCACACATATTTCCACATACATTTCCCAATATTTTCCACTTGAGCCCTTGATACAAGCTCCTTTAAAAAAAACCCTCCCCTTTCCCTTCCCCCCTTTTTTAAAAAAATTAATCATTTTATTGGGGGGCCCCTACAACTCCCATCACAATCCCTAACAACATCAGTTGTATTCAGGCCACTTTTACACACCCATTGCCATCATCACTCTCAAAACATTCTCCCTCCCTCCAGGCCCCCATTATCTGCTCCTTATATTACTCTTCCTCCCCCCCCTTCCCCTTGAACCCTTAGTAATTTACAAATTATTTTTTCATCCTGTACACTGTACAATGT